>KZ345477.1:0-26116 GCA_002352805.1 Teladorsagia circumcincta
ATGAGGTAGACCACAGGAGAATGGCGGTGCCAGAATCACCATCCCGGCAGGCTATCCCATCATGGGCGTACGAAGAACCTGGCATGGCCATTCCCAAGGCGTACGAAGAACCTGACATGGCCATTCCCAAGGAAACAGAGGTGCCACCCGAGCCTAAACTCACCCAAGAAGAACTGGACCACATCGCGTACATTCAAAAACTCGCAGAGGAAACGTCGTTCGCAGTCGAACCACCATCTCAAACTCCTGTATTGAAAGAGACGGGAGCATTCGTTCAAGGTGAAGAACTCACTCAAGAGGAATTGGACCACATCGCGTACATTCAAAAACTCGCAGAGGAAACGTCATTTGCAGTCGAACCCCCTCCTCGTCCAGCACCTCCATCAGCGATCGAAGAGGAACGGAGAAAAGACTCGTTCGTAACGGATGAGGCCGATCAACCGCGCTATGCCGCAGAGTTGG
Organism: Teladorsagia circumcincta; assembly: GCA_002352805.1. NCBI lineage: Eukaryota > Metazoa > Nematoda > Chromadorea > Rhabditida > Trichostrongylidae > Teladorsagia > Teladorsagia circumcincta. The sequence continues at coordinate 463 of KZ345477.1, forward strand.
AAAGCGAAGAATCTAGAGAAGAGTCCGAGGCGACGTCAGGAGCTGATCAAGAGCTTACGTCTGACATGGGTTCTCCACCTCCAATGTACGAGCGGACATCATCGCTGTTGGAAGAAGAGAAGGAGGAGCCTGTTGCGGAAACCTCATTCGATGAGGTAGACTACAGGAGAATGGCGGTGCCAGAATCACCATCCCGGCAGGCTATCCCATCATGGGCGTACGAAGAACCTGACATGGCCATTCCCAAGGCGTACGAAGCACCTGACATGGCCATTCCCAAGGAAACAGAGGTGCCACCCGAGCCTACACTCACCCAAGAAGAACTGGATCACATCGCGTATATTCAAAAACTCGCAGAGGATACGTCATTTGCAGTCGAACCCCCTCCTCGTCCAGCACCTCCATCAGCGATCGAAGAAGAACGAGGAAAAGACTCGTTTGTAACGGATGAGGCTGATCAACCGCGCCATGGCGGAGAGTTGCTGAGCGAAGAATCTAGAGAAGAGTCTGAGGCGACGTCAGGGGCTGATCAAGAGCTCACGTCTGACATGGATTCTCCGCCTCCTGTGTACGAGCGATCACCACCGCTGCTGGTGGACTATAGAACAACACCTACCATATCTTCCAACCTAGAAAAAGAAGAAGCTGCAGCAACGTCCGTGGATCGATCCATGCATGAAATTTTACCAGAGTCAAGATTGCACCCGGATTCGCAACTGCTGTCGAAAAGGATAGCAGATGCCGCCAATCTGCACTCTGTTACCACTGAGCTTCCGCAAAATCCCATGTTTTTGCATAGAGATATTTTGGAGTCAGTGACACAATTTAAAGAAAGCTACAATCTAAGCCAAGCAGCGCATTTGAATTCTCGGGAGGAAACGCTTCCATATAACTTACCCTCCAGAGAAGATACGTCTACAAATCAAACAGTACTAGCAGAGCCTGATGAGGGATTACGATCGATTCATACGGCCGAGCCTACTTCGTCTTCTTTTCACAGTGATGTAGAACAGCAAAGTCGAACTTCTTATGAGCCCGCTGTGGACTCTCTCGTAACTCGGGACATTCCTGGATCAGAATCTTCGTCACTGTTTGATCATCAGAACAATACTTTCCTTGGAATGTCTGCGGGGGAAAGAATAACATTTGGTACCTGTGACAGTCATTTTCCAGACGAAACCTTAAAAGAGGGCGACGGGACCACATTCCACATTGACTCATATTCTTCTTTGATGTATTCAAAGCAAGCTGATACGGACGATTCAGGAACGAATGGCAACAAACAGAGTGCAGCATTTGAAGGAAGTCCACAGGGAACTGAAGAAATCCCACAAGGTTCTGAAGAAAATTCACAAGGTTCTGGGGAAACATCGCAAAACTCGTCGCAGTCATCGGGAGTTGACTCCCACACAAGTATGCAATTCAATAACAGCTCTCACTCCCCAAACAGAAGCACTCGTCTGATTGAAGGGAATAGGAGGTCGAGATTACGAAGACGATACACAAGTGTGAGCGGTGTAGGCGACATCGAGAGGAGAGACGGTCTGAGTAGAAGTACATCTATCAATTACACTTCAAATATACCGCGGACTCTACTGAGACAATCGTCGTATATGTCGACCACTCGGAGGATGACAAGTAATCCTTCCGAACTCGATAGCAGTCTTTCAGGAAGTCAGGAACGCTCGAGCTCACAACGCGGATCCAAGGTCCGTGTCATCTACACGGACCATTCCCTGCGCGCTTCTCAGTCTTCGCATCCCGACAGCCCATCCACATCAATCCCGTTAGAGGACACTCCCTTAGAGGATCGTTCTGGTGAAGAAACGGTAGAATATATTACAAAACCTTGGCCGGAGATCGGGGTCACCGTTGACGCTATTGAGTCACCAAGTGGTAAGGTGTTGCGTCGATCGCTCAGCGAAGTGGCTCAGGAAGGAAGCGAACCACAGGCGCAGGACAGTATTAGGTTCTCGCTGAGTTCCAACTGCGTGGCAAACATCTGTTCTGAGCATCATGCCTTCCTTAATGCTTATGAGCTCTGCGAACAGCACAGTTTTACGGATAGCAGAGATTTGCTGTGTAATGTGGACTTCTTGTGTCGACTGAACTTTGCTGCACATCGAATCACCGAAGATATCGCTGATGAAGCTGGACGTGATCTGAGACTACACTTCCGAACCCAGTCCAATCCTCGAGCGCGTTATTTCACCGACAGCTCCCTCACTCGCCACTCGACGTCTGTGTCAACAAGCTTCGACGACGATCAGAATAACGGGTATGTTTCGGTCAAACTTCTCATTTCTTTGTGTTCCAAAGTTGAATATTAGTTTATCCTTTTGGAAAATCGCTTCAAGTATTATGTAACATCCCTTCAATAAACGAGAAAGTCGTCGGTGCAGACATTACATCACAATTGGCGGCGGCCGCGAGAAACAGCAGTTCACAATGCCACTTAATCGCGGCCGTCGTCAGTCTCGGTGTATGGTGTGCACCCGGCACTTCCTGTTTTTTTTTTAAGCGAAAGTACCTATTATCAGTTCCTCAAAACAAGACCCAAAGATCGATTTGTTGGGGCAAAAGCGGTGTAATGAAACTGTAAATGATGTGAAAAAGAAACATAGAAAACCGCTGACGAAGCTCATAAATGAGAACTCCCTCAGAGACCCCAACTGAGATCGCTTATGCACCAATACATACAAATACATATGCACCAACACTGACGAATACGATAATTAAACGATTCGAGCAAGTGAAACCAATCGAAACACGAGCAGTATTTTTTCAAACGTGTTAGGGTGTAAGGTTAGCTTGCGCAGGGCGCAGGGAGATCTCTAGAACTGGCGTAGAGGGAATTACAGGTAGGTACCGACTGTCTAATTTTAATTTTCGATTTTAGTTCATTCCAATAAGGGAGCAATGTGGTGCGACAGTGGAGGTTCACTAGGACAGAAAGCGACTTTTCCGCTTTTTGCGCGGAACTTTTTCCGTGGCGGGAACCCTGAGTCACACTTGAACAGTGGTGGACCTGGGGTTCCCGCAACGAAGGAATTTCGCGCGCGCAGAGCAGGAAAACGGCTTCTTGCCATAATAAACCACACTTCGTTTACGCCCCCTACAATGGTTTCATTTTGTGAAGGGAGAGTAAGCTACGGTGTGTGCGTAGAAGCAGAAGCACACTAGAGATTTCTTGCCCTACAAAAGGAATGGGGGTTTATTCTAATTAGGGGTGGGGCATTGCGATCCAGAGTGCTCAACCTCACTTGAAGCAAATTCTTGTATTGTGGACGTTAAAGACTAAGCCTTGGAAGAAGGGGAACCCGGGTGCACCCCTTTCTTTTCCCCGGGGACTTCCTCCCCCTTTCTAGGCTCAATCCCAGCTGTTCATAGGTGAATACTACTTTTGATGGATGTTTATCTCATCCAGCACAAGAGCATATACGCTATACAAACATTACTAAAACAGTTACGAGGGAATAAAGCTGATAGTAATTTGTAACATTAAAGGACAACCTAAGCCAAACTGGCATTAGAGCGAACTGCTGCGCCGCAATGCCCCATCCCCTAACTGGAATAGACCCAGGGATGGATTACTGCCTGCACCACTGTATGTCACCTCTTACTGGAGTAGACTGGGCGAATACTCCAGTTAGTCGACTATGAACATTAGTGAATTCTCCTGGACTCAAAACTTCAAGCACACCAAACGGGAAAGGAATGCACAAAAAAATGATAAAATGAACAATAAATCAATAACAGATCAAAAATAAAAAAGGTATTGGCTGAGAGTGCCAAGGAACTTGTAAGGAGGGGGCCACTCGGCGACGCTCATCATTGGCTCGTCTGTGTCCTCTCACAGAGATAGTGTGTGAGAGGTGTAGTAACTGGGACGGTATGTGGCTTTGAAGGTCCGCTAACCAGCCCTTTTGGCGTTACTGCTGATGCCGTATGGTAAATTTTTGGGAGAGGATTGGACTCCCGAGGTCGACTGAAAGAGAAAGAAACATGTTTTTTTTTGCCGCGCAAATGGGTTGCGCCGTTTATGCCGTGACCGGGTTCAGGGTTAAGGTCGGAGGTAAAAGACGATTGAATACCGAGTGCAAAGGCAGGCGTTCATCTCAAGGATGCGACGATGCGGGTTGTGCAGCGGAGGGTATGCTCCAGCGGACAGAAGGACCATACCGAGAGGGTGGGCGTGCCGCTCGCGCCGCGGCACGCCCACCCTCTCGCCGTCTGACTCTAGTTCTCTCCAGTAGAGAGATAGCGTCAAAGAGTGCACCATAGCTGAGAGTGTTCTGGGTCGTTTCCCACAGTTTTCTCTTCATCCTTGCACCACTGACTGCCTCTATTTGATCTCTAATGAGCAGCCTTTCCATCGTCAACTCTGCCTTTGAACTTCTATCGCAAAGGGCTAGAGCACAGACGGATCAATGCAAATAATTGGTACAGCCTAAATTTAATAAGGGTGTAAAATACGTCCGGACACGATAAAATTTAGAAGATAGGGATCATATATGACGAGTCAAATCAAGTTGTGGGAGAACAATAGTAGTGAGGGACTTTTCGGCTAAGGAGCTCATCCGTCGAAAAACATAGGTGATCTTGCGTTGCGCTCTCTATCTAGCAGCGCGCGACCGCTCGCTCATTTTTCGCTGATTACGCGCAGGTGAGGACCGATTATTGAAAATGATTCGACACATGATACAAATATTATCAGATTGTCAGTATGAGAAAAGACTTCTTTGTCGGTAAAAACTGTAAATTTATCATCTTCTTTGGCTTGCATTTCAGAAGCCAAAATTGAAAATTAATAGTTATCTAGCAATTAAAGATAATAAGCAGGAAACCTGAACAACTTATTGCAGAGTTGCATTCACGGTCGAACCTGCTCCGAAGGATGTGCAGAGCTTTGGTCTGTTCTCGTCACTCTTTTCGAAAAGACCCAGTTTTGCCAGCGACCGTTCAAGATCTTCTATTCCCTCTGTTTCACTGCCACCTGGCTCTACAGCGGAAACTAGACCTAGAAAACTTTCTGAAGATCGTAGTGGAGACATTTTGAATCTTTTGAGAAGGTAGGCTTGACAAGCTTTTAGTTGCCATCAGTTATGAGTTTTTTAAAATTGGCAAAAAACGCTAATTCTCCAGGTCCTCTGGTGTTGAGTCGCGTGCTTCCACTGAGAGCCCGATCAGATTGCCCGACCATGCTTTGGAAGGCCTATCACAGACCGAACTCGACCACGTAATGGCTGTGCTCAGCAAATCGAACCGAAGTGTCTCGCCGAATATGTCGAGGAGGTACGATGATAGTTTTATAGTCTTCAGCTCTCTTCTCAAAGGCAAAATTTACGATAGGTACAGTTCCACGCTTGCATTTACTCGCGCGGCAGATTCTAACGTCCACCCCTAGGATAATCGTTCACGGAATGGGTAGGCAAACTTTGTCACTCTTGGAAAATAGTGGTACAGATACTAAATGATGCAGAAGTGGCAAAAGAAGACAAACGAGGACGGTCTTTGATCAACAAATGGGTCCTGTTGCAAATTGATTTCTGCGCCGTGCAGGATTCAAGGGTAGCTGACGTCACCTTAGCGCTCCACTCTTCCTTGGCTATCATAGAAGAGTTAGAGCTTGAACGGGCATCAGCAGCGGGGCAGGCAATCGTGGGCGGACCCGTCTGGGAAGGTGGCCTCAGCAACAGCAGGGCAATGACGGTCGAGAAATTCTTCGACCATGGCTCTCTACTGTGCGAGCGTAGGGTCGAGAGTGAATGTACGCGCGGGATCACAGATGGCTCGCGGGTAGCGAGAGTGAATATCTGCGCGGGAGAGCATGACTGAATGGGCGACATTCCTCGACGGGGCGTTGCCGTTCCCTCGACCGATTTTCACCCTGTGCCGCAGACAAGGTCTATGTGGGTCGTCACGGTGGCACTCTTCCTCTAACATGGCGAAGGTCTGTTTACGTCGGGTCCATGTCTACTGATGAACATCCATCTTAGCGTTCCAATATTTTACAGTATTGGAGAAGCAGACTGCCTAAAAAATTTGGAGTGTTACATCTTTTTTGATTGGCTCCTCTCGGTTTCCTGGTATAGCGTAGAATCCACGTCGGGTCTGTTCCAGTTAGGGGGCATCATGGAGCTGTCAGAAAGCAATGGTAAATCCGAGCCAGGGGGAATGTAGCCAGTCTAGGGGGTGGGGGGTGAGGGCAGCCCCTTGACATGCGTGCGAAACTGGAATGTTCCAGTATACGGAAGTTCGCCGAAAAACTTCGTAATGATGCCCCCCCTAACTGGAATAGACCCATCACGTGTACTTTTCGTCCAATATTTTTCTATCCAGGTCATCAGCACAGAAGAGAACAATTGATCTGGGTACACGTACTCGAGGCGGGTGCTATTAGGTGAAGCACAGGGCCTGTAAGGCCAATGTCAGACTGCGAATCGGGTGATTAGATACTAGCGACTTGGTAGCGTCCACGGTCGCGTCGCGTCCAACGAATTGGCCCAAATAGGAGGGCAGCTCCGAGCGACTGTAACAATTTGAAAAGTTTTTTTGTTGCAAATGGATAATTTCGCTCATTCTCAGAGCAAGCAAGCGGTTTCTTTCGGAAGTTAGGAAATCTGTCGTGAATGATGCCTTTGAAATTTTTCAAACCTCTACATGCGACCAAACAGCATTGGGATAATTTTACTTTTCAGGAGTTCGTCTGCTCTTCGAATGCTGCCAGATATGGAGAACCTTTCGGATGCTGAGCGACAACACATTCAGAATGTACTTGAGAAAGCCGAAAATCGCACTCCCTACATGATCAAATTACCGTTGTCGCATCAGTTGACTGCCCGTACTGAGTCATTCCAGTCGTCACGAACATCGCTAGATGACGGCTACGATAACCAACTTCAGTCTGTTGACGATGCTATTCGAAAAGTGGAACAACGAGCGGAATCGAAGCAGACCTTCAAAAGCTCATCCCAGGACTTGTCCAAGCCACCGAAGACCGAAGAAGTGGATGAGGCGCTTGATATTACTACAACGGCTTCTAGAGAAATACAAGCGGCGAAGTCTGCTTCTCCAGAAGCACCTTTGCCATCAACTACGTCACCCATACCGACACCTTCACTTGAGGGATTCGGATCTCTGCTAAGGAAAGCAAGCTCCGCAATATTCCACGCCACGGATATTTGGGCCAAAGAGCCGGCCAGTGGAGCCGCATCGCCATCCCCTCCAGCTGCAACATCTCCGTCGATTTCAAATATGGAAAAGATCGAGCACATTCAGAAAGTCGCAAAACTGGCCGATGAAGATTTGGATGGTGGCCGTTCTATTCACATCGCTTTTGGAAGCCTACAACCTAGAATGACTGGTCCGAGAAGGAGTTCGGAGACTGAGCCGAAGCGATCAGCCGTCGGTCAAGGGCAGAGCGAACTTACATTCGAGGAGCTGGAACACATTAGGAAGGTCAGTGAATCAGCTGAAAGAGAATTGAGTTCGTTCACTACAAAGCCTAGCAAAGCTGAACCATCAACGAGCTCGAGGCCATCTAAGGTCGAGGAGCACGGCGGCACTGGTCTTACCCAAGAAGAGCTCGACCACATAAACCGTATCGCTAAATTGGCCATGCAGGACGAAGGACCACGAGGATATAGTCAGCCGGTTCGGCCAGAACTGCCTTCCCAAGCAGTTCCTGAAGACCGAGGTACGCTCCCGAAGAAAAGCGATACTGGTTCAGCCACATCTCCTTCTGGGTCACTGCTTTCTACCGATGAGCAACATGGGCGCGGCTCCACTTCTGGTCTTTCTCCATCCTCATCTTTCATGTTCTCGATGAAAAGGTTGTCTGGATTTGGTTTAACATCCCTGAAGAATGTCGTATACGGAAGTGAGGAGCCCAAAAGCCCTGCCAACAGTGCCGCTAAAGATGAACCCAAAGCGCTGTCGGAACCAGAGAAAACTCGTCTAGCTGACAATCTTCTCTCCGATGTGCCTTTGCCAAAGGAACCCACAGACGTCCATCGAGAAGAACAATACCAACCTGAAGAACTTTCTCAGAAATCCGTAGCAACACCAGCGCCACCTTCTCAGGAGGCTCCCACGCTCACCCAAGAAGAACTCGACCATATAAATAGAATAACCCAAATGGCAATGGAGCAAGAGAGGAAGCAATATGAGGAGCACCCACACTCTTCTCCATCGACATCGTCTTCAATATTCGGCGCCAAATCCCTTACCGGGTTCGGGCTCAAAGCCTTTAAAGGCGTCATGCAAAAAGCTGACGAAGCCCGAACGGTACTTGAAGATGTAGCAGTGAAGGGAGAGGCCCAACCGAAACCTCGTGCTTCCCAGGGAGAGCAACCACAGCTCACTCAAGAAGAACTTGACCATATTGCTAGAGTCACCCAAATGGCGGAAGTAGTTGAAGCAAGGCGAGAAATACAACCAATCCGTCCTCCATCCATACAGGAGCCTCCCGAGCTAACGCAAGAAGAGCTCGACCACATCAACAGAGTCGCCCAAATGGCGATGGGAGTTGAAGCACCCCGAGGAATTTCTGCGCCATCTCATGTCACCAGACAAGAACCAGCCCAAATTTCTCAAGAAGAGCTGGATCACATCAGGAGGATCAACGAAATGGCAGCGAGAGAAGAAAGCAGCCAGGGACCTCGTCAGCCGTTGTCTGAAATGTCCGCTCCTCACGATCACCCGGAAGGAAGGGCGCTGGCTACTTCAACGTTCAGCCCCAAAGCCATTTCTGGTTTTGGTTTCAAAGCTGTCAAAGATGCTATGCAGAAAGCAGAACATGCGCGGACAGTTCTAGAAGATCTAACGAAGATGCAGAAAGGTCATGCTCCACCTCCTACTTCACAAGAGGAGCCAGCTCAACTCACCCAGGAAGAACTTGACCACATCAACAAAATCGCACAGATAGCAATGGAAGAAGAAGGCAAACAGGTTATTCATCATCAGCTTCCCACGGAGCTTGAGGAACCGGAAAGAAGAGCCGTAAAGGCTGATCAACCTCCGCCTGAACCTCATGCACGCCTAGAGGAACCAAGAGAGGAGCTCACGCCCGCTTCACCTCGCTCTCCAGTGCCGATATTCGATAAGAAATCTTTCACCGGATTTGGTATGAAGGCCTTCAAAGGCGTAATGCAGAAAGCTGAAGAAGCTCGTACGGCATTCGAAGATTTGGCTGTGAGACAAGAAATTCGCTCCCCTCTCCCTCAACCAAAGGAAAAACCGATCGGTCTTACACAGGAAGAGCTTGACCATATCAACAGAATCAACCAGATGGCGCTGCAAGAAGATACTGCGCAACAGGGTCTTCTACCAGTCATGACTGCTGCTGGCGGGCCCGCAGAGCTTACGCAGGAAGAGTTGGACCACATCAACAGAACAACTCAGAGGGCAATGGAAGAGGATAGCGGGCCAGTCTTCAGTCGAGGAGTTAGTGAGGAGTCCCCGTATGACGAATCGTCGATGAGCGAAGAAGTATCAGACGAACAGTCCGCGGAGTCCCATACGCCAAGTTCGCCTTTGGAAGGGGCCATAGGAGAAGAACAGTCGACTCCATCGCTTTTCGACTCTACAGTATTCAGTACTAAATCTCTGTCCGGGTTTGGCCTCAAAGCTTTCAAAGGAGTCATGCAGAAAGCAGAAGGTGCCCGGACGGCGTTGGAAGATTTGGCGATAAAACAGGAAGTTCAGCCATCACCATCAACTGTTTCTGAGGAGAAACCCTCCCAGCTAACTCAAGAGGAGCTTGACCATATCAATAGAATCAATCAAATGGCCATGGAAGAAGAACAAAAACATGAAGTGCGAGCGCAGCCTTTGTCCCCGTCCGGACCTGGTGAACTTACCCAGGAGGAGTTGGACCACATTAATCGAATCGCACAGCTGGCAACGGAAGACGAAAACAACTTGGGAGTTCGTCAATTGCCTCAAGCTCCTCAACAACCACCCGCTCAGCTCACGCAGGAAGAGCTTGACCACATCAACAGGATTGCTCAGCTGGCTATGGAAAACGGTGGAATGAAGCCAGACGGAAGCTCCGTCCAACCGCAGCCCCACACTTCAGCTCTAGTCGAACCGAAGGAGGAACTCCTTCCCTCGGCGCGTCGTTCTTCAAGTCCTCTGTTTGGAACAAAAGCTCTGGGCGGATTTGGTTTGAAGGCATTCAAAGGTGTGATGCAGAAAGCAGAGGAAGCCAAAGCGGCCTTTGAAGGTAGAACTGGTGTTGCACAAGGGCAAATGGCCATAGGCGATTCCGGTAGAAGTTCTGTAGGGTCTACTGAGCTCATCGTCGACGACGAGGATCGTATTTCCATTGGCCAGGAGGCTATAGACTATGAGTCTGAGCTTGATGTTCATCATGATGCCAGACCAGAAAAAAAGCGCTCACCTCCCTCATCAACACACCCAATGGAGTCTTATTCAGGACTTGGATTCAAGTCGTTTAAGGATGTGATGCATAAGGTCGGAGAAGTCAACGATGCAATTGGAGAAGCAGCTTCGGGCACGATGTCTAAAGGTCCCCACAGACCAGAAAGTGGAAAGCCGTCTATCGCTCAAGAGCGCGAAGCCGGTGCGGCTCTCCCCATCCGAGAAGAACGCGAGCTTCCAGTTGATACCTCCCAGCACGGTGAGCTCGATTCGCTCGACTCAGACTTACTGAAGAAGGAAGACCGATCTGCAAACGTTGCTGAAGAAGTTGAGACTGGTTCAATTCGAAGTGTGGAAGGAGACTCAAGCCGACGATCATCCTTCGCTTCTTCGCTTTTCGGCATGAAACCCTTGACTGGATTTGGTTTCACGACGTTCAAGGATGTTATACACAAAGCGGAGGAAGCAAAAACTGCTCTCGGAGAGATGACCAAGGGAAAAGCGCTGGCGGAAACTCCCCGAACATCTGATGGGTCAGTAAGTGCTGGCAGTGAACCGCAGCTCACTCAAGAAGAACTGGATCATATCAGTAGGATCACCCAGATAGCCATGGAGGAAGACAGTAGGCCAGGTGGTCCACCACTGGCGGTAGAGAAACCTGCAGAGCTTACCCAGGAGGAATTGGATCATATCAATAGAATAGCCCAAATTGCAATGGAAGAAGAATCGAAACAAGGAGTCCTACCACCACCTCCTGCTACTCACATGCAGTCAGCAGAGCTTACCCAGGAGGAGTTGGATCACATTAACAGAATCACCCAGATGGCCATGGAAGAAGAATCCGGGAAGGAAATCTCACGAGATGGTTCTAGGAAGCCTGTTCAGCGAGGTCAGAGTCCAGCCGAACCCGCTGAAAAGTACAAGGCGACCACATCTTCATTATTCACCACTAAAGCTTTCACTGGATTCGGTGTCAAAGCCTTCAAAGGAGTTATGCAGAAGGCAGAAGATGCTAGGACGGCACTAGAAGACTTAGGAATGAAGCAAGAAGTTCGTCCACCACCGCCTGTTTCTCACGAAATACCTGCACAGCTTACTCAAGAGGAGCTCGACCATATCGAAAGAATCAGTAGGATGGCTATGGAGGAAAGAGGAACAGTAGACGCACGGATTCCTTCTTCGCTTTTGCCAGAAAGTTCTACTGAATTCGTTGAACAGGAGCTCGACCACACTAGCAGAATTGTGCAGATGGCAATAGAAGACGAAGGGCAGGTCGAAGAAGCCGCCCAATTCTGGGTAGAGGGTTTCCAAGCCCCAGCAGCTGACGAACAAGACAGAGCAGTTTGGGACGATGACATGATGCCCAAATATCAGGAGTCTCCCGTGAGCAGTACCGGATCAGCATGGAATCAGAGTGGTATGAGCCAAAAATCGAGCGGGTTCGATATTCGCTCTATTCCTGAAATGGTCAATAAGCCGAATCTAAGCCAGTGGTATGAAGAGCAGCTGTCGTTCATGAAAGAATCAATTGCTGATGAGGAGGAAGAAATATACCGGCCCAGTGAGGAAGACCATGAACCATCCCCAGGTTAGTTAGGATGCTTAGTTTGAAGAGATCTCGGAAATCATACTTATGGCATTTTAGTTGCTGAAGAACAGTTCGTCGATGAGGAGAGGTACATCGAGGAAGAACCGCGTGCAACAGTTAGCCCTGAGCAGGTAATCCAGTTTTTTACCGTGAGGCGAAGTATAAGATCAAACAGATGTGTTATTTTGCTTGCAAGTGAAAGTGGAGATGTAAAGTGTAACGTCACAAATGAAAAAAAATGAGGAAAAACTGTTGACAAGGACGAAAATAATGCCCCTTCCACTACCGCGAAATGAAATAGCATCGATTTCTGGGAAGGGTCAATGGCGTTGGGCAAGGTCAACGCTATATCCTAGGCTTTAGCGCTTCGGCGTTGTCAAATCATCCCGACAATTAGGTACTTGCTCCCTGCTCGCGTTCCACCTCATTTTTTCCTTATAAGGCTCATATTCGGCGAGAAATCTCAGACCTTGCCTTTGAACGACATTTAGCACGGTTTGAGAACAATCCAGGTAATTCTTCTCAATTGGTGTTACTTGCCAACGAGCGAGTGGAGCTTTCATAACGATCTCTTTCATTCTATTGAAATCCTAATCCGGTATCGTAAGATACAGGGGCATCGTGATAGTGCATTTGAAACTGCATGAAATATTTCTTTTTGTTAAAGGCAAGCTCCGGGATGAAATGGGTCAGAGGAGCGCTCAGTAACGAAGCTGTAGGTGGGGAGTGGGCCGAAGAATAAGAAGAAAGCTAGAGAACTCTCGATTACTTGCTGTATAACGCCCTACCCTATTTCAGCCGCATTCCGTTTTGGGATAGAGAATGAGCGTAAGGGAAGAGTTTCGCGAACTAGCTCCAGTTGCGCCAGTGCCAATGGCACTGAACCGCTATCGGAACTGCGCCCGAGCTTCGTCTCGCGCTTCACGTGGCACCGACCGTGGAATGCTGGGCTTACGGACCGAGGTGTGGATTGCGGGTCGTGCAAGCACTTTTGTCGCGCACTTTCAACCGCAAAAGGTGCGCGACATCAACGCTAGTGCGCCCAATTGTGACCATGATTGTGATAATTTATCTGTTTACCGAAGGCGCACTTTTAGCTTGAGAAGATTAGTTGGGAAGGGATCATCACTGCTGTCGTGATCAGCTACGAAAATTTCCATCCCAGCGCTGATCTTGTATGAAAAAAGGTCAGGGGCAATGGGTGACGTAGCACGAATGTTGGCATGGTCGTCCAATGAATCTAAGTCGCTCTTAGAGGAATTCATCTGAAGCCATCGTATCCTCAAGGATGCGCGTCAATATGCTATCTCCAATTGACTCATGGGATTGGTTGGTAATCGAGATTTCATGGGTCAACTGAAGAAAACCTCATCGTGCCACAGCACCATCAAGGCTGTTTCACTGTTTCACTTTTATCCGCGCAATTACTGGGTTGAAAAGCGAAAAGGGCGCATCCTAAATCCCAGATCAACGCGAAAACAAATAATGTTGTCGCCAGTTACTTGTCCGTCGATTTGCGAGCTAAAAACGAGACCACGTACAGTATCTTGACGCGCCACGAGCGCGACAGGTGCAATACACAGCCGGTTCCGAGCTTGTTTCAAGAATTCGATAGATGTGCCTCAGCTACTTTGAATTACTTGTAAAGCATTCTCTTCTGGAATGATCTCTCTGCTCAGTGCAATTTCCACCTGGCCTAGAGAACAAAGAAACATCCCGTGAATAACTAGAATGATTTTGCTGAAGCCAAAAGCTAGGCTTCTGCCATTCAGCTCCCAAAATCATCATAAGACTTCCTGACTTTCGCCACAATCTACAGTTTTTTTTCTGCAGAAATCCCGATGTTATTCAATATGTATCATTTCAGGCTCATTCACCAATTCCCACCGAGTCCACAGAAAAACTCGTCGATAGCCCTAAGTCAGGTGAGCCAAGTGAGCAAAGTGTGTTTGGCAATGTCATTCCAATGTCACAGCATTCTCATCCGTTATTCCTTGAGGACTCTGGGGATTTTACCCGATTGCCCTTGAACGTTTGGTTGCAGTCATGCGTTATCGCATTTGCCGGAATAGCTCTGAATATGAATACTAATCCCAGATCTCTCAATCATCATCATGCTTCTCAGCGAACCTCTTCAATCCCGCATACTTCACCAAATTTGATTACGGGTAATCACATACCCCGGCAGAATTGGTGTTTAGCAAGTGGCGCTGCTCACCACGCGCTCGGTTCAGGGATCAAATCCCGGATCGTACGCCGTCAGGGCCAACCATCTCGCCGAGGTAGAGTAACTGGAACCAGACCTGCCTGGGCTGTTAAAACACTGACTTGTACATCGACCGTTGGCCTCTACAAATCATTATAAACCGCATACCGCATTCTAACGGCACTACTATTCTGAATGGAAGAAGCATGCGCGGCGCATTCCAGAAAGCGATTGATCATCGTCGAGGCTTCATCTTTCAATCATCTACCTGCACATGATAGCATAGTATGAGGGATAAGAATGGGTAGATGATATCAAACTATCAATTGCTTCAAAAACGTTTCTCAACCCAAAAAGCCACAGCATAGAATTATATAGCATACCATGAATTATTCAAGGCCAGAATTGCCTTCTGGACAAGCGCTACAAGAAGGATTCCGCCATAAGGTCGGAGGTCGAGGAAGGGAAAATATCCTATACCATCAATCCTACCCAGTTAAGAGACAGACAGGTATCCTAAGGGTCGGGGACCATGCGTGTTTCGCAGCTAGGAGTATGCCCCCAGCGGCGTAACAGATATACCCGCGCCACTCACCTCCCTGCCCGCCCACCTCCGGCGTCTGATTCTGGCCGTTTGAGAAAGAGAGTTAGCGTTGAGGAGGGCAGCACCGGTAAGAGTGGCATCAATGCCGAACTTCACAGGCAAAGAAGGGGTCCCATTCTCGAGTTCAAGGCCGCTTCTCATGGTTTTTCCTCTTCTCTACACCACTGACCACTTCAACCTTGATTTCTAGTGAGCTGCTTTTTCTTCGTAAATTCCGTCTTCAGATACGCGCGATCGGGATGAACGGCTCGGATGGACTGGGTGACTTTCTAACCCCACAGGTGTTACTAATCGCACCCTACCCATGCGCTGCCCCCCCCCCCCTGTGAATGGTGACGTATACATGGGTGTAGTACACCGCTAATATAACGCTGCGCATCCTTCAGAAGCAATGAACTCCTCTCCCTCTTGAATTTCACGATTTTCTTCGGAGGCATGGCAAATACGGTCTGTAAGTTCGCTGGTTTACATTTTGGGAGATCCTGGGTAGACCCTAGGGACATTTTTACCAAAGCTACTGAGATTTGTTCTCAGAAATGCATTGAGGGTAAAGGAAATAGAAGACCGTGAAGACATGAAATGGAGGCTCCGAAAGAGATTTTTTGTTGCAGCGTAAGTGGTGGGCTAGAAATAGACGCTTCTCATGCCGCAGTTAATCGGTATTACTCAGCTCCTCTGGCTGCAGTTACTATTTCCTCATCCTGAGTCGGATGATTGGCTTCCGCCCAGCTTCCTTTCAGAAAGTGCATTAACGTCAAATTGTATTGCATAGAGCAGACGTAAAAGGAAAAAAGCCTTCTATTACAGTGCATCACGATATCGCTTATGGACTTTATCAGCTGAAGTTGATGATAATTCTCGTATTAGTGATGCACAACACTCTTCCCCAGCATTGCAAGTGGGAGGTGGGGTGGGTGGAGGGGAAGGCGTTTGCATCAAACTGTGAAAAATTGCCGGAAAAGAGGGCTGGTCGACCAACTTTTTGCACCCGATTACGGTATAGTTCCTACTCGGTCAGTGCGTCAACCATCGGCCTCACAGCTGTCTATGATGCAGTGGCTTGCGGTCGCTGAAAACGGAATAGCGCGCGCTTGTATAATGCGCCAAATTATGCGCTAATTACCTCTGATGTGAGTGGACACCTAACGAGTAACGACCAGGTCCAATTTCCGGTTAGTTTCTAAGCATTCTACCATTGGTGGATATTGTTTCAAGGCACAAGCCAAGATAGGATGAACTGAATGTTGCGAATTCTGAAAGGATAGAGCCGTAGACGATATGGCGCGAGGCACTTTCATAGCATTAAACGCTTTAGAAGCCCGTTATTAGAGCCTACATCGGCTACCTGGTCCGCCCGTCCACCTTGGTAGTACCGTGTGATTCACGTCCGCTCGCAGATCTGTATGCTCTCTCGCCTTGGAGAATTTTTTTCCTCCACAACGCCCAATATCTCTCATCTCGCTGTCTAGTCTATATTCTCCTCCACATATTAGACATAAAATTTTCTCAAAAGTGCTGGGTTATGAACAAAAATCCCATCCCAGGCGGGACTCGAACCCGCACCGCTCGCTTACCGAGCAAGTGCGCTACAAGCTACGCTACCAGGGTCCGTTTCGCCTTAATTCTGCTTTCCAATTTATGTTTACCTCAGCTCAATTAGGGCAGAATGGTGCCCCGCTAGCGTAACTTGTAGAGCACTTGCTCGGTAAGCGACAGATGCGGGTGCGAGTCCAACCTGGGGCGAAAGCTTTGTTCATAACTCAGCATTCTTGTGAAACATTTGCTACGCGAACTGCGTATGTAAAACAATAAATAACAAACCAAGCAAAGATGTCCCTACTTTTTGTGTTTCCTACGTTTTTGTTTTATTTTTATTTTTTCTTCATTGGCCATCCACTCCCACTCCTTCATTATCGAGTGCTCTTAGCCCACAAAGTTGACCTGGGCGTGCCCTTAGATTCATTCCAAGATTTTCATCCGTATCTGAATGGCAGCGGCTCAAGCTCGGGGCATTGTGCGTGCGTGGGTAACTCTCGTTTGCCGTGGAATCTGATTTAATATACATAGAGCCGTGTGTTCACATTCTCGCGCATAATGGGTCATGGGTCGTTTCTCTTTCGACGCGAAAGGCGCCTAAAGGGGGCAGACACACCCTAAAACATCCCGGAGGATCAAATTGGCTTTGCAAAAGGTCAGAAAAATCTTATAAATAGGATTATGCATATTCAGGAAGTATTTATCCTAATCATGTCCCTCAGCTGATAAATTTTACTAGGCTCGAACTATTCTACACTTCGAAGTGGCGCTTGAGCAAAAGAGGCGGGGTCAAACTTCTTTCACTTAGACCCACAGAACTTTCTGCACTCCATCAGATTCCTATTCTTTGTAGATCACAGCGGATGCCCTTTTCGTTGTTCTTGTGAGATGTGGCTGTCATATATCCGGTTATGAAGAGATTTGTGGGCAATCGTGTACAATTTTATAATTTCCGTAGGGGGTGCTCCAGAAAACAGAATTGCAGCGCACTTGCCCGGTAAGCGAGAAGTGCGGGTTTGATTCCCACCTCGGACGTAAGTTTTGTTCATACCTAATATCCTTATGAGTATTGGAAAGTGTTATTATTCATCCGGAGCGCTCATTTTGAAGTCTAGAGAATCTCCCATGGAAAACCTCAATCTAGAGAGGCTTTAGCAGATTTCAGCGGGTTAGGCGCTACCGCAGGATACGGGGCGTCCTTAGCACCGAGCCTAGAAGGGGGCAACAACTCAAGGAAATGAAAATTGCTCATGAACCCTGCTCAAAATTGATAGTCCCGTTTCTCAACAAAAAAGTGATGTTCAACGCGGTTTCGAATGCAGTGACATCACAATGCCCCCCGAGTTGCCTAAGAGTTCAAAAAAAAGCAAGGGGGTAATTATACTGAAAAAAACTACTTTCGAAATCAACCCCTCGCCCTCCTCTCTCTCCATACTCCTCCTCCCTTTTGTATTTCCGCGATGCCAAAAATATCCGTTGAATGAAGATCGCAGGGAAGCAGATCGAATGGAGGGGAAGAATGGGGGCGGACTAGGGGGGTGGTGGTAGAAGCCACCTCGAGGGATCAAAAATAGCATCTCTTGGCTGCCATTCTGGAGGAGGTAACAAACGAGCCCTTTTGGCGTTTCTGCCGGGGCTGCACGCTGAATGTTGGGAAGGGGATAGGGTCTCCGAGGTCGACGGATGCTCACCTCATTCTGGAGTCCCCACATTTTGTTGCATGTGGATTTATCGAGCCAGGATAAGCGCCTACACGCTTACCATAAGGGCATAGACTGAGAAAGTGCACTCGTTAAGCTAAAATCGAAGATGTACCACACCAACCTGACAGTAGTAGCTTGCCTTTGGGGGAGCCAAAGTTCATGGCGTGCTCAGGGGTCAGGAGAAGGGTTTCTAAACCCGGGATCAGTTGGAATTATTCGCAAAGACCTCCAAATTGGGAGGAGCAATTCGAGAGAGTGCTGTGACAAAGATCGTAGCCCGGGGCAATCCCATCGTCCGCGAATATTCCAGTAGATGAGATGACGTTTCAGATTGGATTGCTTGTTTGGGAATAATTTAGCGCATGTGTTGTTCTGTTTAGCTCCGTCATCGATCGTTGCGAGGGGCAGGACTGAGGCTGGCATCGATCGCACGTCTTCTGCTGCAGCTGCTGTTGGTGGCATGCTGGACTCCAGCCAGGGAGGCCGGTTTCGTCTCTCTGGCCTTGGAAAGTTCGCCTCTGGTGCCCTCGGAAAGGTTTGTTACGAATTTATTCCAATTTTTGTCCCGTCAACTAATCAAATATAGCGCGTCATGTTCGGGTTTACGCATTTTCATGTCGTCGTCATAATCGCGCTATTGGGAGGCCATAAAGACTTTATTGGCTCCTTAAGGGGTCTTGGCTCTGGCTTTATTATAGCCTAGCCCTATTATATTCACACTTCGACGACATTATCGCGATGACGCGATGACAACCTTGACGGCTTTGACGGGCGATTCTTTCGCGCTAATTCATCTCGTAACGATTTCCTGGCCCGCTAACATCCCTAATTTTCTGTCGGTTTTTCAGGCAAAACAAGCAGCTGCCGAATTCGCCCAAAATGTGCCTGCCACCACCACTAAACTCACGGTGGGCAATTTATTCTTTGTTTTCACTATTTTGTTCATATTTCACGTCATTATGTGTGTGACTAACCCATTCATAAGCCTCCGTCATTCAAGCGTGAACACGAGTTTTCAAATATTTTCACACTTGAGTTGCTCTATGGCATTCCTACTTCCTCTCATATCCACATGTTCCTTTCGTTTCCCTTTTTTCCTAGCTTTTCCTCCTCAAGGAATTATTATCTCATTCTGATTAACTCTCCTTTGAGCACTAAAAGATGTAAAAATGAAACGAAAACGGAATCGTCTCAATATCTTTCCGAATGCGCCATGCTCTTTACTTCCACTGGTATTGTGGAGTCATTTGATACCTATGCAGCCAATACAATGGTTCCAGACAATCTATTAACTAATCAAATATTTTGTATTTCTGTGAATATCTACTTCCACTAAACCGGAGCCGAAACTGTAGCATTTACCTCATTGTGGAGGATTTGATCCGAGCATCACGCAGATAGAAGTGGCGCCCTTCTCCATTGTATCATATGTGCCCCATAATTCATGAAACGCCATTTCTCCCTCCCGAGCTTAGAAATGCTCACTTGTACAGCCGAAGCCGAACCTAAAGCACCTACCTCAGTGACGTGAAGAGGAGGATTTGATCCGAACATCGCGCAAGTAGGAATGGCGCCCCTTCCGTCACATCAATCCTCCCATAACACTTGAAACGCTACTGCTCTCTTCCGATCTTTTTTGTGTATCCGTGGGTTCTTTTTTTGAGGGTGTAGCGCTTTCTCGCTCCACTTCCTAACTATCGCTGAAAATGTAAATTATTCACGCGATTCGTGACCGAGGCGATCAGTGCATCCGTAGGCAATGGCTGCACTTTTTCTCACGGATATTCGGTATCTTTTCGGTTTCGGCTTTCCTTTTAGGGCGAGCGAGCCCTCTGCACGCCTTCACGTGCCCATGGATTGACACCATGAGTTAAACGAGCTCCGCAGTGTCATCTGATCTCATACAGGGTTTTCTCGGGAAAAACGCGCCCAAAGCTCTCATTCTGAAAATTGGCAGTTCTATTCGACGTTAAGGTGCCCTTTTCCTCGTCTCGCAGTTGATTTCGACTTTCAATTGCCTGTTTGTAGGTGCACATATCCCTGAGAGTGCCCCACCCCCTTACAAGGCAATTTTGAACTTGGTTCGCTGCAGAGTCGGGCTTATCTATGACGTTAAAAGCAAACTAAGAGAATGGGTCTATTTCAAATCCAGAATTGCTTTGGGAGACATAAAGGAAGTTGAAATAAACCCAGGTTCACCAGTTTATGAGAGTGATGTTGACGAGTCAGCAGCCTGGGCCAAATGGGTGTGGAACGATTATGACCCTGCTCTTCTCATATTTCAGCCCGCGATTCAGTTATCCTTTCGAAAATTGTCTGATGGTGAAAATCCAGTTGGAGGGGGCCCACTCCTTAGCATCTCATCCTTAGTCCTAGGGAGCACTCCTTTGAGCTATCTAACGGGGAATGCTCATTTAGTCAGTCCGGCCATTTGTGACGAAGTGTGGTTCGCTGTACTCATCTTGCGACGCTGAGCTCAAATCCGCTTTCAATATCTGCGGAACGATTCTTTGAAAGAAGTTACGAAGGATTTTTCTCACAGTGGCGCCCTATACAGTGCGTTTCATAAGTATGTGGACACCTCGAATTGCACATTTAAAAGGCAACTAAGAGGTTTCGTGCTACGGAACCCTCCTCAATCGATTCCTCGTAGTCGATAACCCATCTATATGAATCATTCATGTACTTTTCCAATGTGCAATTTGGGGTGTCCACATACTTTTGAAACACACTGTATAGGGCGTCACTGTGAGAAAACCAGCCGTAACTTCTTTCAGAGAATCGTTCCGCAAATACCGAAAACGGATTTGAGCTCAGCGTAGCATGGCGAGTGTAGCGGACTACACCTCATCACAAATGGCCGGACTGACCAATTGAGCATTCCTCGTAAGAATGAGGATAAGATAGTATTTGGATGACTCAATTGGAGCGCACTTTTGATGAAGACCGATTGGCGTCCTACATTGCACACCTCCTGCCCACATTCTGCCCAATTTTTGTTACCTCTTCATCCACCTTGGAGCTCCTCCTCCCTTAGACCAAGGCAAAGCTCTCTCCATTTCCTTGGTTCAGGACCGTTTCCTTGGACCATTGCCGGCCAAATTGTGAAAGCACCTCTGGTTTACTCCCATAATACACTTGAATTGAGTTAGCAAGGCTCAGTTTCGTAACCCTATTTTCCAATGCTTTGGATCGCTCTGGCCACTAGGGATATCACAGAGCGAGACGCAGGAGCTTAGAAACCCGCAAAATCGCCTTGCTGAGATAAGATTATTGTCTCTTCAAATTCATCTTCGTTAAAAAATATTCCAAGGTCATTCCAATTTCTTTTTTTATGTTTGTATAGATGGAGTCCTGTTCAAGAGACGGGGCGGAAGGGTTTTGCTTCGGGGGCATTAACGAACCGGCACCCACACCGATTTCGGCCCGTGTCACTTCTGTCCTTTTTCAGTGCAATCACCTTCGTGCCACTGTAGGTAATCCAGTGTGTTAGAATCAACAAAAGTTGAATATTAATAAAAAAACTGTCGGCTGAAGAGGGCACTGACGGCGTGCATACCCGGTGATGCATGAGCGACGTGTATACCGTAAGAGTACGCGAGCTGGTTTACTGTGAGACCACTATGCTGGCTCGAATTGCGCCTTCCTGTTCTCGCTCCTTCTTTTTAAATGAAAGTCCTGAAATGCGAGAAAATGAGTGCTTGTAAGCAAAAACGTGGGAGAAATAGAGAGTTCTATTTTTAAAGTCAGTCGCTTCCTATGGGATTTCCTTGTGACTGGGTCATGGAGGCTTCTTTTCAACCTCGTCACCAACAGCTTTGTTTTGCCTTGCACACAACTGACATATTTGCTTTCCGTTCAGCGCTTCCGAACCGTGTTAAGTGAAACAAGAATTTTGAGTATTTTGGACATTGTTCCGCTGCCGGGGAAATACTAAAGCAGCGCAACAATAGCTTCCACGCGTGGCCCACAACTCGGGCTATAGTGTAGTAGCCTGAAATAGGGCCACGCCTCATATGTTGTAGGGGTTACTATGGGTAGGGGTTGTATAGCAAGGTCAACCGTTTGTTCGTACTAATCGAACGAGGGGGCCGCTAAGGTGACTTGGGGGAGGGGGCCGTATTTTGCTGGGAACTGAGGTTGGTGGAGGTCGTTATGGGGGTTGCGTTTGGACCGGTTTTGGCGAATATGGTGAAACTTTTATAGAGGTTTGGACAGTTACGTAAAATTGGGGTTTGCCGTCCTTAGATACCGAATTATCCCGCCCCCTCCCCCACCCCATTTGACGCCCGTTGGAGGGAGAAGCGGGCGGAATTGTCAACTGTCCTCAGAACAGTCGCGATGGGAGGGGGGGGGGGAAGGAGTGTGGTCGGAGGACGGCTCGTATAGGGGGAGCCCTCTAAGAGTTATGGTGGCGGTGGTGGTGGTGAGGTCGCATCGATTTCCTCTTGAGAGGGGAGGGGTCGCAAAATTTTTGAAAAAGTATGAACGTGGCGGCTGAATCTGTTGCACAGTGCCAGAAGGTGTCGCTTACCAGGCGCGTGGTCCGGGGTTCAAATCCCAGCTCGTACGCCATCCAGGAATCCAAGTCTTGCGTCCCTCCGTGTTTGTTACCTGGTACCGGATTACTTTGAAAGGAGGAAGGATAAAAACACTGACCTAAACATTGGCCAGCTCCCGCACTTCATGGCATAGTCAAATCGCAATCAAATGTCACTACGATCCTGAATGGGAGTGGAATGCATGGCATGTCACAAAGTGGGAATGACCAACGCTGATTGGGATGCGCCACGCTTTCACCTACACTCAAGATCGTAGTGGCATTTGAATGCGATTTAGGATTGTTCAACGCAGACTACTTTATTCCTTATCCTTTATAACTATTCCTGAGCATGAGCTCTTAGATTTCAGATTTCCCACATCTTTCCCGAGCCATGAATGGTACAGTGGCAAGTTGTGTCACTCACGAAGCGCGCAAACCGATGGATCAATTCCCACTTTCGGGGTCTGATCATCCCTTTGAAAGCGCATCATTGACTTCAATCCAAAACATGATAAGACTTAGATATTTGACTTGTACGTTTAGCTCCTAGCATGGATAGTATTTCCTACCCGAATTAATTACTCGTTCCTGGTCTCCCTGGGTGGAGATGGGACAGTGGTAAGTGGCGATACTACCATGTGTATGGTCCGAATATCTGATCCTGTATCCACGCGACCCAATCGAACCTTCGGTTTGATCAGCTGGTACCAGACTAGATTGGGACGGTAAATGCACTGACTTTCAGCAACCCTTTTTCGAAGACATTGTATAGGCCAAAATGAATTGAAGGGTCAGTTTGAGTCTATGTGGGAGCAAAGTGTGCTGCGCATCTCAAAAGAGACTCCAAGCGCTTTCTTCTTTCATACCTCTTAATTCCGCGTCATTCGACGGCTCTAGCCATTATCCAGAGGCACTTGCACGGCCCATAGTCGCATCCCATCCATAACAACGATGTCCTCCGTGTCTTGAAAAGCGCTTAATTAGTATTGAGCTTGACTGGAAGCGCAATAACACTGACTCAAGCGGGCAGAATCATACAAGTTCTTCTTAATGCCAAAACATCTTCATATGCATGAACGATCAAAGGGAAATTGGATGCATTGTTCTTTCTGAAAGAATTTCCCAACGTTACGTAACACTTTACCCTTTGCCTGTGTTGCTCATCAGTACTGTAGTACTTCCTCCTCGGCTGCTACATACGTAACACGGCCGTCGGCTGTTACATACATGTATAACCCCCCTTTCAATGAACGAAAAAGTCGCCGGTGCAGACATTACATTGCAATTGACGACGGCCGAAAAATCAGCAGGTGACAACGCCACTTTATCGCGGTCGTCCTCAGTTTCGGTGTATGGTGTGCACCCAACACTTTCTGGATTTTTGAAGGCAAGGGTAGTTATCTGCAAGTCCTAAAAATGCTCATGCTCTAGCTCAAGCTTGAGTAGCTCGAGCTAAATGTAATAAAATAGTTTTGGAAATCTACTGAACTCGGTCTGAAGGAACAGGAGCAAAGTAAAGAGGGTCCGAGTTTGACGGCACTACCTAAAAACACTCCAATTTATTTTGATTCCAGTGGTTAGCAACGATTCGCTAGAAAACTTAGGGCCGGGTGTTGATCAAGCTGCTATTTATTTACGGACACCTCAGAGTATCTCACTGATTACTCCTTTGCGGTGATCAGCAAAACATAGTCGCCTTTCTATGGCATTTTCACCTTATTAGGACCATTCAGAAATGTTTTGAAGAAGAACTCGAGACATTTGCTCCTGCAGACCAAACGCGAGTGTTTTTTTTTTCGAAAAGTTTGGCCTTAAAGTCACAGGTGCCCATGGAGAGACATTAGGTCCGAGTCGAGCGCCTTCAATCTCATTGCAATTCTGCCTTATCTGATTTCTTGTTCCCTTTCCAGCCAGGACCCCGTGGCTTGCAGACCATATTCCGCTTGAGACAAACTTCAAATATCATCAGGAACACCCGTGGTATCGATTTTTTCGAGGCCATCCCACGTATGCCACAAGGTCTGCATTTGCGAATCCTCTCGGATCTCCCTAGATCATTTCTTCTTCATTTCGTGGGGTGTGGTCATTTTGTTATTTACACTGTGTCTTTTGAATGCTGTGGCTCGCTTCGAGATATTTCCAAATGGTTGAGAACTTAAATAAATGAAAAACTACCGTCAATGGACACCTCATCGCGCCATCTCACAATTACCGATTACCACCTTGAAATCTTTGTATCTTCATTGGAGTTTATTATTTATTTATTCACTTATTTGTCCTTTGTTTATTTACTCTTATTATTAATTAGTCCCATTACATTCCAACGACCTGAAAACAACCACGTTTTTCATCGGTTTCCCGATGAAAAAAACGAATGCAAAATCGTGACATGGTCTAATTTGGCTATTTAGGGCGAAACCCCTTTTCCTCACTCAGAAGTGAGCAAAGCGCGGCTAATACTTGATGATGTTAAGGTGTCCAAAAAGCCCCTTTTTTGTTCAGTGTCGTGTATCCTTGTGAACGCTGAAGTATTGGAAGGAAACAAATGTGGATTTTTCGGCGGAAGGAAAATCCGGCATTTCTCCCTTGGGATTGAACATTCCTCAGATTCCCTACCATTTTTCACTCTCTTGTTTTTTTTCCTAGTGGCAGCGAATCTCTAAGCAAACTGGGCCGAGTTAGCAACACTTGCTTCCGTAATCGTTTCAGTTCACCATTTGTAGGCGCAGATTGGCCAAGGGCTGTGAGGCTGTGATAATAAGCCTAATCAAGCATAAGCCTTTGAGCGGCCTTCGGAAAATATATATTAAGGTATTAGGTTGGTCGGGAGTAACCCGCCCCGAACCTTCTTGTAAATAATTTGGTAGCTAACTGTCCTGAAGATTAGAGGTGTGCACTGTCGCCCTCCACCACTCGACGCCAATGCTTCAACAGCTTCTTAATTCCCTCCTACCCTGAGGAAATTTGTTTGAAAAAAAAAAGTTTGGAATTGCACATCGAGTGCCCCACTGCCCGTCTCAAAAAATTCCTCGATGAAGTATGGCCAAAGGTGGCTGAGGGTAATCGAGTAGCGCCATGCCGGGTCTGT
>KZ345477.1:39620-52057 GCA_002352805.1 Teladorsagia circumcincta
CATGACCGAAACGTAAGGCCGGATAAAATCACGGACATTGGGTAACTCCCCCAGTCACGGTGTCGGGCAAACTCATCCCAATCCGTGCTGCGCGAATCTAGATGGAAACAGAACGCATGGCGCATCCCAAGTATCCTTCAGGAGCGAGTGATCAATGTAAAGATTTTCCCTCATTTATTTCTTTCGTGTAACAGGCAGAACTGCAATTAATTCTACTTTATGTAGCCATTTCAGAAGGTGACGACGGATCTGGCTATGCCCTGAAAGAGATAGAGTTTGACACTGGCGTGGTGCCGTCGTCAAAACCTATTCCACCTACAAGAACAGCTGCGGTACCTTGGGTAAGTCTCACACAAATCGCTTACTACAAAGCTCCCCAATCTCGCTACTTAAGACCCCGATGGGAATTGAGACACCGAAGAAAGCGACGCCAGAAATCATGGTCACTGTGCATGATGATAGATTGGACAGTGAAGATGAGGAGAGTGGGAGCGAAGACGACGACGAGTATCCCGACAAAGTGGTGGCCGCTCCGATAGCTCCTACACCCACCTATGAAGAAGTTGAACAGGAACGTCAACGGCAGGAGCAATATGGCAAGGAGGTGAGCCAGTTTCTGACTCTTCCGGGTTCCTTTAATTAACGATTCTTTACTCCAGGTTTTACAACAAATCCAAGCCTTCGGTGAGGCAGCCAACGACGAGTTTGACGTCCAGTGGGCTAAATCCACGCTACAGAGGAGTCAACAGAAACACGAGGTAAATTATCTGGAGGTTGGGTAAATTTTGGATAAATCAATTGAATAAGGGCCTTTAGGTTACCGAGCCATCGAAGGAGGTGCCTGCAGTCTCCATGGACGAGATTGACACTCTCTCAAGCCAGGTTCGTCCTTTTCTCACTCTTCCCTCTTTCTTTCTTTTCTTTTTTCTTTCTTTCTTTTCTTCTTTCTTTCTAAGATGTGTTATTCAGAAGCACGACACTCCATTGGAAATCAATGAAAATGAGGAGAGGCGGAATCCATTCCTAGAATCACCAGAAGACGAGGATGTTGTGAGTGCTTCGATCGTTGTCAGGCCAGAATTCACCAATGAATTGTGTCCCTTTTAGTCAGTCGACATGGAAGAGGTTGACGTAAATCGTGCAGCTCAGTTTTACCAGTCCCACTCGTTGTTCTGCCATCGACCAGGACCAGTGTACACGATCCCGGAAGATGCGAACGAAACTGATGGTACCATAGAAAATACCGAAAGCAGATTGATTGGTAGGTTTACAATCTTTTCTCCTGACCCGATGATGGACCTAAAACCTTCAAGTTTCAGCTCGAGAAAAGAAGCGACAAGCAGCTCGATCTGTTGCCAATTCAATCATCGGTTTGTATAGTCAACCGACGACGACGACGTCGACAACCACCCGTGTCACCACTGCCAAGACGACAACTCCTTCCACTTCCACCTACACCATCATCGCTCTCGGATCCGGAATCCATAGTGAGCGTCACTAAATAGTTCATATAACCCTCTGGAAAACGGAGTTTACGTCAAGGAGATAGCTTATTTTAAATAAAGGTAGAGGTGGCAAGTGGTGCACGGGAAGAAAACTCATAAACGATCTAGAACCCAAAAACTGAAACCTTTTATTGGCGCGCTGATTTGCGCATAAGGCATGTCTCATTGCCCCTCCTCTCATCAACGGTAACGCTTTCTCTACTAAACGGCTAGAGCCAGACGACGAGAGGGTGGGCGTGCCGCGGCGCAAGCGAGTGGGTATAGCCGTTTAGGCCGCTGGAGACATAATCTTAGCTTCAAAATGCGCATCGTGCCGCATTCTCAGGGGCCCACTCCTTGTCGACTTGCTAAGTTTCCCCCTCTTTGACCTCCGACCGTATCGCGAAATCTTCCTTCAAGTTAGTTAGGAGACGTATACAGTCGGGGAAGTAGGAGGAGACGCTGTTACCGCAGATATGACCCGAGAATCTGACTCCGAATAGCATTGCCAGGCTATCGGAACCATCATTCCCCTTCTTTTTCTGGTTGTTACAAATTCGAATACTCGAATATCAGCATGAAAAGAACCGCACAATTCTGTGATGCCAGGCGATTTAACCACTATCCTTTCCGAGTGAGGTAAGCATAGAGACGCATTCACTACTATCTCAAGGTAGACAACATGCGCTTCTCAGGCCTTCATTAGAGATCCATTCTCTTTCCTTGGCGCAAACAGAAAAATCACTGAAAATCCATTCCTACCCGAGGCTCAAAAATTAGTCGGATATGTCTTTTACAGAGACAATTCCAACTCCTTCTCTGCTCGCTTTGCCTGAAGCTGAGGAAAAAACCGCGACACGCTTCCATCACAACAATTTCAACCTATGTAAGACTGCTCAGATTGCGTAATGGCTGAGCATTTCGATCGTTTCTCGGTCGTCTGATGGGTTCAAATCCTTAGCGCCAAGGTAGCCAAATCCTAGCCTTTTTTGGTGTCATTTTGTCATGTTGTTGGACTTACTAGAGGAACAGGGTCATTTAGTGGATGTGGAACGACCTCTGAGAGTAATTGCATAGACGAGTACGCATTCAAATTCTTCTGTGACTCCCAAGGGAATTAGAATGCTTTGCGCAACTTGAGCTTAAGTCAATCGATTCCTCGCACCTTCTTTGCCCTTTGTGTCGGTTGATTCGCAGTAGAAGAAAATGCATTCTTAATTGTTCCGCATGGGGAGGGGGGGGGGTATGTGATGGAATAAGCGGTGTATTTGGGCTTTTAACCCTCAAATATGGTATTGACAATGAAAAAATTTCCCTGCTTGAATAGAGGCGTCAAGTTATTTTTGAACCTAAAGCTATCTTAGATGTTTTGAATAGAAATTGAGAATTTTCCTACTGATGCTTTGCTTTGAAGTTGCCCAGTCACGCGAAAAAATCTTGGGCGGGTTCCTTCCCGAGAACCGCTGCTCTACTTTATCGCCTTTAGGGACAACGCTGCGCAGTTTTCAACATAGGGGTTTTCGTAAAAGGGGGGGGGGGGCGTGTTTAGGGTTGACAAAGGACAACAGTTGGAAAGGTGGTTTGTATCGGGGAGTAATCCTGAGGCTGATGATGGTGGTGGGTGGGTCGTATCGAGGGGGGACTACCCTACGGATGGTGGTGATGGGGAAGGGTCGTGTCTACTCCCCTTCAAAGGGTGGCATAAGTGTGCTAATTCGTTATTTTGATCTCCAAAACAAGCTGTCAGAGTCAAATTCGCGCTTTTGTTAGGATCCATGGAACCCACGCTTTTCGATTGCCCCTTCATCGGCTATGGATGTCTTCCAATAGAGATGAATGGGAACATGTAGGCGTTCAGCCAAATGGGTGCAAGCAAGTACCAGGCAGATAGCATTCCTGATTTTACCCGTGTCGTCTTCAGCTCGATCGGTGACGTCAACTGTCGACAGCCACGTCTACAGCTCACATTCACACGCACAACCTGCGCCGTCGACCGTCTACACCTCTTCCTATCTCTTCTCCTCATCACCTCTTTCACTATCTCCTTCAACGTCAACAGGTGAGCTCATTCCACTCGATTAATCCCTAAAGGTAGCTCCCACACGATTACAAACTCCTGTATTGACTGCTAAAATTGATTCAACACTATATGGTAATCGATCACTGTCCATATTAGGAAATCTGTGGCAACCGTATGCAACAAGCCTTGACTGGCCAGTCGAGGATGGTCTCCGAAACTTTGCGTTCCTGTTCCAGCTAACAACGCACTCCCCACGGTCAAGAATGGCATGCGACCAGAGGCGCAGAGTTTCGGGACCCATCCCCAGTTTGGATCGTGCTGCACATGGCCTCTGGATAGCGTGACTGTTCCTTTTTGCCCGTAACAAAAGTGTGTCGTAAAGTATTACTCCGCAAACTTTCCCTCGGCCTCTGCAATCTTATGCGACGAACTGAGCGGCTGTTGATATTACCAGATGCTGCGCAATTCTGGCATGTTAAACCTCTTGTGCCGCAACTACTGCTCTGCTTGAACGCTTACATTTCATCTTTGAGCACAGAACTCTCAGAATAGAAGTTGTGCTAATATTGTAAAGCTGTGCAAAACGCTGACAACCAGCAGCAATGAGAGACTAAATGCTATATGGCTCGGTCAAATGAAGCCTGTGTTAACTCGTCCAACCTTGGGAGACGGCCTTAAATGCCTGGGTCACGATCAAACTGATGTGCTGTTTTGTTAGAAAATTAGGCAAGAAGTGTGAAGGGGAATTGAAGAGGGGAATACAATAAGCGTCATAGAGAATGTCGAAAAATTCTCCTTGAAAGCTAAACCGTGGTACGGCGGAGACACACAGCGCTGCGAGCAGAGGGAAAACGAGAGAGCAGGCCGTACGCGAGAGGGTGCAGACGCCACGTATACTGCGATTTACAAGAGTGGTAGCGGTCGCAGCGATCGGAGAAGATTTCTCATGTTCAGTGCCACAATCTCTGTAATTAACGGGGGCTCTGCTGCCTTGCTCAAGAAACAAATATCCTCAAGGCAAGGAGCAAATCCCGACCCGTGCGTTCAAAACAAAGACGTCATGGAAGGAAAGGTGGAGGGGTGGAGGGTTGAGGGCTCGAAGCTCGTGAACTTTTATTTTGACGCGCGCGTACTGTCCTAGGACTTTCTTCCCTTACCGATAGGCACAAAGGGAGGATTGTTGTTCGTCAGACTATAGTTTAATGGCTGGAACAGAACAGAAGCTTAACTCACCCTTTGCTTTACCCTTCCTTTAATATTTTCAATTGTCAATATTGCTATAAACGTTTTATTTAAGTGACCCTGCCGTCTACCCATACGACCCTGAATACCGTATCCGACATACCAGCATCCATCAGTGCCTCCATAGACAAGACAATGGCTGACATCGAATCATTGGTGAGCTTTCGATACTGCAGAGTTACTGTTAGAGGAAGAGTTACAGTTTGACAATAATATCATTCGTTCCAGCTCGATTCGGTCTATACTTCCGAGAAATCGCAGCCGAATCTGCTTTACTACGATCAGAAACCGTTCCAGCAAGCACCAACTCCAGGTAAGGACCAGGTTGTGAGCGGTTCCAGGGCGTTCCAGTTCCGTCCTTAGTCTGCGATAACCACCTGCGCTTTTTCATCCTCGTAATGAGGCAGCATGCCACTATAATGACCTTATCTTTCTCATTTAATCGTGCTGGCACGGCTCTTCGCCAGCAGCAATCCTTTTATTCACCCCCGTCGTACGCACACTCGAGTCAATATCACCCATAAAAGCTTAAGCCGTCGTCTAGGGAATTCTGTAGGCTGTGCCAAGAACCGAATGATTTTTGAACTGGAAACACTGCCTCGTGGCTTTACTTGACGTCTTTTCAGAATAAGCGCTTAGGCGCTTGGGGTATGTTCCCTGGGAAAAGCAAGGGTTTTTCTATTAAAATCGTAGCATTTCAGGAGTTGAGATAGGACCATTTCGTGGGATCCAAAACATGTTTGCTTGGAATCTGTCTTAATTTATTCACTGAAGGGGTTATTTTGGTCTTGACGGCCACGCTTTGGCCCCCTTTCCCACGGCTTATGGCCCGAATTTATTTTACTAGTTGTTCGTTTTTCCTTGTTTGGATGTCGTGCCAGCCTATTTCCCTATGTCCTGAAGACTGGATCTTCCCCGGCATTCCCAAGCTGTCGGGGGTTGGCTAGTATTCATACGCCCTACTCTTCCTAGCTCGCACTGTCCCTAAGCAATAAGGTGAAGGGAAGGGCAGTGGGTCATGAATTGTTGATTTCGGGAGGGTGATATGTTTGTGGAAAGCTACAGCTGCTGTCTAGCACCGCTCAAAGAGAGTGCCCACAGGAGCGGAACTTGCGGTAAAGGGTGACATGACGTAAGGCAAGGCTGACAAGGTCTTTTGATGACTAACAGTCGCTTAAGACGTTTCTGCAGCTTAACCTGATCATGTGGTCCATATTAGGGTAGTGAGAGAAGAAATGTCAGATTCCCAGTATCATTGCTCTAATATGGACCACTTGATCAGTTTGTGATCTTCGTTGCTTTAGTCACAAAACACATCGCGTCGGGTGAAGTATGCTCGACTTCCACTACTCACCCAACCCGCCCCCCCCCCCTTCCTCTCCCCCGCGTCTCCTTACAGCTGCGTCAGCCACGCTGCTAAGATGGTGTTAGTGATATCACTGAATCTTGTTGATCGGTACACTCTTCCATTTCGGTTCATGTGCTCAGTAGTGTGCGTTCACAGGGCGGGAGTTATGGGGGCAGAGGGACTAAATGACACAGGACAC
This sequence comes from Teladorsagia circumcincta, assembly GCA_002352805.1. Lineage (NCBI taxonomy): Eukaryota > Metazoa > Nematoda > Chromadorea > Rhabditida > Trichostrongylidae > Teladorsagia > Teladorsagia circumcincta. Next base: position 45,914 of record KZ345477.1, read on the forward strand.
GTAAAATGTGGTAGCAAAATTCAAACTCCAAGATTGCGCCTAATTTAGCATCTAAAAGAGAGGAAATTCTCTGGCTCTTCGAGAGGATTTTTTTCTTCCAAGTTTCCCAGAAGTACGATCTCTTTTCACTGCTTTTGACCTCACTACCTACTATGTCGCGAACAACTCACCTCGTTCGATCAACTTGAAATGATGGCTCTTCGTTAATTGGGTGTCCTTCATGGGTAAACGGAATCATGGATGGACGCAGCCCTGACACATCGTTTCAACTTTGGAGTCTCGTGTGGAGCTCTGAGGTGGCGAGACTAGACTGTAGAGGGTAGACGCATATTGCTGAAATTCAGGAAAAATTTCGCATCTAGAATCGTCAAGTTCGAATCCTGAATTTGAGCCCCATTATTCAATAAGGAACATTAATCAACAGTTAGATTATAATCCAACTCACAGGGAAGGATGGTAGGTCGAAGTGGCCATTTGAGATGAGATACATATCACCCGGGCGATCTTTGGACGATGACTTCAAATCTGCATTCCGTATCTGCTAAACGATTCTCTGAACAGAACTTCAGACTTGGTGTGATACGGAGCAAACTCGAGTTCAGCAGGAATATGATGCGCAAGCACACCCAGGATGTGGACCGGTGGCTTAGTGGGTACGTCGCAGGTCTTGTGTCTGCTAGATCAAGGGTTTGGATCCTTGATGCAAAAACTTTTTTGCACCTTTTCTGAAGCATGCTTAAGGCGTTTGCCAACCACTTTTTCACATTTAGAATTCTTTATCAGGGCAAAATCTGCTGTTTCCAAAGGAAGTGGACCGTTTGGGATAATTCCGCCTGGATTCTTCTGGTTCTCCTTTCTCCTGCATTCTAAACAAGCTAAACCTCTAAACCTATCGAAAATCTGTAAATAGGGTCAAATGGCATGCTGAGGTAGGGTTTATAACCATTGAGCATGATAACCCCGTATTCTCCCTCTCCACAAGACCCATTGTATCGGTGAGTGGCTTTAACAAGGACTTAAGAATTAGCCCCATAACGCACTCACTAGGCGTTTTCGGGTCCAACTAGTGCGATATTCGTATTCAGGAGGTCTGATTACATCTGGGAACACATTGCTAGAGAAATTGGAATTTTCACTTCCACATCGAAAAAACTGGGACGTTGTAGACTTGGGGAGCGGCCAATGCCAGGAAGAGGACCCGACAACGCGGCGCCGAAAATGGGGTTTATTCTTATGATAGGGAGTTCTATTGCCCGTGCACATGAAACTTTAACGATCAGAAGCTTCCTGCCCACGAAAGTTGTACTCGTGGGTGGTGCAGAACACACCAGCTTCTAGCGGGCTGTACTACCCGCTAGAAGCTGGTGTGTTACCATGTTACCCATGGTTGCCCACACTTTTTCGATGTGGAGATCAAATTTTCGATTCGGCCAGGAAAACGTCACAGGGGGTAATTTGACCTCCTGAAGAAAATGGTCACACTCTCTTGGCGAGAAAACGCTTCGTTCGTGTGTTGCGTACGCTAGAGTGCCGCAGTGCAAAAGTCAAAATATTCAAGAGAAAGTTCGTCAAAAAACGGCAGTCTATCCATTATTAGCACGCTAGGAAAAAAGCAAAGAAAATTGGGTGGGCGGATCCGGTCCCCTGGCGTCGGTCGTGCAAATCCACCTCTTTAACCGTTAGGCCACCACACTAATTGCGGAGAAAAAAACCTTTGTAACTTTGTTCACAGCGTCGTTTAGCAGATTTGGATAGCAGATTTGGAATCAGCGTTCGAGGACGCATCAGGCGGTATACATCTCATTTTCAATGGCCACTTCGACCTACCATCCTTCCCTTGTCAGCTATTTTTGGTCCTTGGAGAGCCTCGATTGGCTTGGGGTATGCATCCTTGATGACGAGCAAGCAGGTGTCTTGAAGTTCGTCTCGGACCCAAAACCGTCTGGTAAAAATCCAAGTTACTGAGCTCCCCTTATTCTTCAGATTACAGCGCTTCAAGCGCTTTCGAATTATTACAACGGCAACATTTTTGGCCACGTCGCAAGCTGAACGGTTTTAACTGCTGCAAGAGTGATCGTAAAAGGCCTTGAAATTGACTCGGGCGACGACAGTGAACGGCTTCCCACATCTGGGCCGTTCAGAAATGCTTCTCGGTTCCCACGAGTATCGTAGAATTTCACAAACGCGCGTAGTTTCAATAGTTTCTACCCACCATTTACGTGATACGCCCATCGGGTAGCTTGCCCATTTCGGAATTGTCATGGCTCAATTGTTGAGAAAATTGCTCAGGGAAACTCTTTTTGCCCCATCATTTTGCGTTTGCTATTTAAAACGCGGACTGCACAGTCACACACATCGGGCGATTTATGTATGGCACCCTAGGGGGATGTCCGAGTGAAGCGGAGCGTCCCTCTCGCGCTCTCTCTCTATCTAGTTCTACTTGTGGGAGTGCAGTGAGGTCTCGAAGTTCTCAAGCTTCTTCTTTAACCCAATCGACCCCTTGTCAATTAGGGAATTCTCATTCTCATGGTTTTTTTTGAAACTTTTTGGAACGATAGGGTTTCTTTACGCTCGATCTACTCATGGACTATCTAGTGGGATTTTCAAAGGTTTCCTCAGGGCATTCTATAGAAACGACGTTCAGCCCCCTCATTCTAAAGCTGTAGCTAGAACATGATTGTTTCAGTGTCGTCTGCCGCACGTACGACGTCAGCGGTGACGACGACGGCCGATGAAACCTCCGTCACCTCCACAGCCGTGTCGGATTCCTCGTCGATGTTCTTGTCGCTGTCGAAACCACTGGGAAGCACACTTGAATCCGTAATGTCGCATCCAGAAACCGACGACAACACATCACCTAGGTAAGTGTTCAGCGATTTCCCATAGAGGGATATTTGCAACGCCGGATGTTTCAGGGGCTTGAAGCGCTCTCCAGGCATGATCATCCCGTCTGATGTGTTCAGTGGGGCGAAAATTCACAAAGTTGAACCCCCAGTGTCAAAGGCAACAACTACGACGACAGTCACGACTCCGACCACTCGAACTGAGGTCCCAGCCGTCGATTCGTTCAACTCCGAGCTACCGAACACCTTCGACGAGCTCAAATCTTCGTACAATTGGTTGCGAGAGATCTCAGAGGTAATAGTCGCTCCATCAAATTTTTACAAGTTTTAGGCTTCCTGCGCATTTCACATTTCACATTCACAATTTGCGAAATAGAAAGAGAAATTTGTTTACCCTCAATTCGTCCCACTCACAAGATACTCGTGCCAGCTGTGAGCAAGGTCAACCGCCCTTTGTTCCAATCCCAAAAATTTGACGAACCCCCCCCCCATCCCCACCATTGGCCTTGGGAGAGGCTCCGATACGATCTCCATCCCCACACCCTTCCACCAAACTCACCACCCTGACTGTTTCCAGTGTATTCGGTTCTGGGACCAGTCGACACAGTCCAAACTCCAATGGCCACTGTTGTGTGGATTCTTGTTACATACAGAGTTCTTGAGAGGTTATCGAGCCTGAGTAGGACTTTCTAAAAATCACCCTCACCCCTAGTCCCTTGTAACATCTTCAGTATCCCGAAACATGACATCAATTCCCGGAACAACGGAGAAAAACTTCCTGTGAATATCGAATGATTGCATGGAAATCCGTTCAAAACAGTACATTCCAAGTGCTATCTAGCGTGGCCGCGCCCAAAACAAATGTGATGCCTTCTCCCCGGGTCTCTCCAAGAGGCCCACCGCGCGGCGAAGGAAGAGACGCAGACGCGGCAAAGGACGAGTCGCAGCGCACACTGTAGCGGTTAGGCGTCAGGTTAAATAGAGTGTGTCATCATACTACGTCTCATATCGCACTCCACGCGCTGCAGCTTGTCCTTTGCCGCGTCTGCGTCTCTTCATTCGCCGCGCGGTGGTCCTCTTATTGTTGGGGAACACCCCTCTCCCCCTTTCGTGAATTTCAATTTTCTTATTAGAGGGAGGTGAGTGCTCTCCCCGAAATGGGTGCGTTTCGAGCAGTGAAAAGCGTTCCTCCAGCGAACTAACACGGGCAGGTAGTATTTGATGGAATCGGTACAGGTGGTATCTGATGTAACGTTTTCAAGGGGAATTTTCTTCATCGATAGATAAACCAATTACAAGATAATGACATATTTCCGCAAATTTCGCTCTTTCCGCATTTCTTATATATGAAATGGAGAACCTACTATCCGGAATGCTTCCTCTCTAACACTAACGCTGCTCTCTTCCCCCTACCCTCCCCTCCGCTCTCCACTCTTCTTCACAAAATTGACGCTGAACACTTTTTATGATGGTCATACGGGCAAATGCATTGGTCAGGAAGTGCACGTTATTTCTGAATTCTCCTTGAAGATTGCCTAGATCAGTCATATAAAACCCCTAGGGAGAATCCGAAAATCTGGTGCACCCTTGAAAATCTATGGGAAAAAATCGCTCCATTGACAAAAAAGATAGCCTTTCTTTTTTTATGCTCTGCGCCATTTTTCGGATGCAATAGTGCACCTAGCGCCATTGCCGGCTATGTAGTAGGCTTTGCAGATACGGAGAAAAAAAATTCAGCATCCATCAATCTCGTTCAAAGATGCGCCACGCACTCCACTCTTATTTAGAATTATTAATGGCACTCTAGTGCAATTGGCTGTGACAATGTTTTTCGGGGACCATGCGCATCCTTATCACACTCATGACGACGCCCGTTTTCGCTTTTCGGTGGTCCAGCGCGATTTTGTCGCCGCCTCACCTCACATTCGTAAACTTCGTGTAGAAAATGCACAAAAACATAAATAGGGCAAAGTGTGCTTCTTGCACGAGAATACGAGCGTATTGATGCGAAAGGGCTGGCAGTGAAGTAGAAAGGAGAAGAATCCTTCCAGAACGCTCAGGTTGAGGGCTCGCCCACCTTCGTGTTCTGCTGTGCTAAGGCAATGAGAGAGTAGGCGCGGAGAGGGGAGTATGAGGTGAGAGAGCGCAACGGATGAGAGAGCGCCAGACAACAGACTGGTGAAATCTGCAGCTTCGGCAGCTTACTTTGCAAGGCCCTAGCGCTCTAGCGCTCTCGTTAGGTGATTTCCGTCCACGGGTATGTCACATATGTGATTGTCCCCTAGGGGTCTAACCTACAGACTGAAGGGAATCGTTCACACGTCTTCTGCCTGGGGTCTGCCTGTAACTATACTGACATCAAAAATATGCGAAAAAAAATTACGATAAACGGTTGGTAGGGGAGTATTCTCGTTCGCAGCCCATATTGGCGTGAATGTGTTAATAGTGTACTTGTCGCTGAATCATCTTCGCCGTGTTACCATATAAGTATTATATAGACAGAATGTTCTCTGTTCGCTAGTGGCGGACGATGGGCGTGGCATGTGAGTGGGCGGGGCGTGTAGTGATCACTGAACCTGAAGTCCTTACAACTATTTCTGTAGCTATATCGATTCCTCATTGGTTCCTTTAGCATTCAACTTGAATATTGTGCCATCTTATTACTAGCCAAACTTCTTCCTTTAGTTGGAAAATTCGAATCACCTTCTGCAGTCTGCTCTGCCCGCCTGTTCTCATTTATGGATGTCCTTTGCGAGAATAAAAGCCTTTTGCAACTTGAGGACTTCCACGGCACAACGCGCACTTTCATCTGCTTTTCTTGGACTGCAGAATTACCCCATAAATTGCACGCAAGAGGGTTAAATCAATTCTCAATAGCTGTGGGGCGCTAAAGCGGGTATTCATCTAGTCGTATCTATGGTTACGTGCAATTTCGTTCACCTTGGTTCGTAATTTATTCACCGCTATTGTTTTTGGTCATGGCCCTTATAAATTTGGACCCCCCCCCCCAGTTTTATAATAACATGTTCTCTCTAGCTTGAGAAATAGCCCGAGAAGTTCAGAATAGAATGTGTGAGGAGAAGGAGAAAAACGGCTCGAGGTGAGTGGCTGGTCACCCCTCTTCGGCCAATTCGCCACCCCCAGGACTTAGTAGCGAACAAATTTCTGACTTACAGCGGCCGTCCATGGGAATCGGGGCGACGGCGGCGGTCATTATTTCGAGAATTACGGCACCCAAGTCCATTGTTTCTTTCTGATAGCAGTTCTGAGAGGATTACGCGACGTGGCCCACTCACATGCC
>KZ345477.1:78605-90994 GCA_002352805.1 Teladorsagia circumcincta
ATGGTGGCGCACGCCGGCCCTCGGGCCCGATTAGGCGTGCGCCACCATGTGGCGCACGCCGTCCGTTATGGGTTAAATATAAGGCAGTAAGCGCCAATTCTGTCACCGGTAACAGAAGGAACCAACGGAAGCGCAGGAAACACTTGGAATAGGGAACTCTTTCTTCTGGGCAATCAGCGACAGTATGAAGGGAAGCTTGTGAGCACTGGGTATTCGGGTGGGAGTGCAAATTCTGTGATGAAAGAGTATGGGGAACTATTGAGAAATAGACATAAACATATTCGCGACTATGGGCGTGCTTTCATCGTTGTGTGTATTGATACAACTCATTACCCTCAAGCACGATTGTTGCGCGGGTTAGATTGCGAAACTGGCACTCTATCTGCGATTGCGCCCTCACAGTCTGCTACCTGTTTTCGGGAGTTGTTCCAACAAACTAATTGCGGGACAAAATACTTAAAGCAGCAGTCTCAGGGGGTCAAAGTGGGCGTGGCGTACAGGAGCGCACCTCCTCTTGCCAGCCGTGGGGATTCGTTCACGATCACGATTTGCATCGTGAATCGACTTTTGCGATCGTATTGAGAGCACAGAGATTATTTGAAGTCGATTCACGATGCAAATCGTGATCGTGAACGAGTCTCCACGGCTGGCAAGAGGAGGTGCGCTCCTAACGTCAGGCGCACTTCGACCATGCTGAGAGTGTTGCTTTAACCGCCTCTGAATGCGTGTTAAGAAGAGCGGTAACGCATGCCGTGACAGTTAGAATCACTGTCCCTTCAAATGGGCAAAGTGAGACAGTGATTCGTTTTTATGGGGTTTGCCAGCCATTACAAACGAAATTGAGGTTCACTGGTAAAGCTAGAAACAAAACAGAACATCTCTTCAGGCTCGATAGAAACTGCCAACGGATTCGACGCCAAGCGATTAGCAATCCGTTGCAACCCTTTGGGATTTTAAGTCCGATTTAACGAAATGTACACGGAAGCCGACCTCATTACACAAAATTTGCTTCACGAAGACTACTGAAAGTGCCATAGGAAAGGCTGCTATAGACAAGGTCTTGTACATTCCCAAGCAGGGTCAACGTCCGTTCGAACTGTTCGAACGAGGGGTCGCATTTTGGTCACGGGCCGAGGAAGGGGGTCGCATTAGTGGTTTTGGGAGGAGGGGATCGCATGAAAAATTTGCCGATTCAGCGCGCGTAGGGAATGTGGGCGGAGTTTTGGGTGTCGACCGACCTCAGAATCAAATACTATAGAAACGTGTTGGTGGTTGAGGTGAGGAAGGGGGGGGGGTCGCAATCGTCACGGTTGGACCCTGCAAGGAGGTCGCAACTGGACCCCCTCGACAGGAGGGGTCGCAAAAATCCCGGAAATGTTCGAACGTGACGGTTGACGCTGTTTCCGAGTACTTCGAAGGAACCCGGGCAGTGGAAGCCAAAGGCATGGAAATCCACAGAAAAATAAAAACTCCAAAAGTTGAAAAAAATTGAAGAATAATCATAAGATGAAACAATGAACTGAATGGAAACGCGTACATGCTTTTGGAATCTCATACAGTTTCGGACTGTATGACGTGTAGGATCCAACAGTTCTTCCCTGATACGCAAAAACCATCTTCGGTGCTCAGCCAATTCGATATCGGACACCGTAACATCTTCGGCGAGATCGAAAAGCTGGAAAAGGTAGTGGTACTGTAATGGATACTTGTTCTGATCATCCGCAACCATCAGCACGTACCTGTGGTCCTGTACTACGCCACTCCTCACTAAGAGTGTCCATCTCAAGAATGATTTTCATCACATTCTCCGAAATCGGACGCGACCTAAAGAAAAATTATTTGTGTGGTTATTTGCTAGATTTTGTTCTGTGAGGACGGCAGATTTCCGATGAGATAAACGCGAGAAAGCAGTGGACAGAGGCGCGGAATGCCATTGTCGTACACGAGTTCGACCCCTTGCTTTGCATTATCAAACCACCGACCCATTTGAGCTAACTGCGAGATACCCTTTTTCCGGTACTACAGGCAGTCGTTAACCAATTTTGGTCGCAAATACCTTATTTTAATTTCTTTACATCAATCTGTACAATGGAGGAAGTTGCGGTGAAACTCACGCTAAATCTACTCCGACAACTTTGTTTTTGTTCTACGGAGCGCCACCATTGCTGACTCCACCTTCCAATGGCTCCAAACGATGTCACTTTCGTTATTCTACTCTCACTGTCAGCGGCACTTTCCAAACTACATTCATGTCGAAAATTCTCTCAGAGACTGTACCATCGGTTCTTGCGATAAGCCAAGCAAATAAAGGTATAGCTGAATGTAAGCCTATGAATTGTTACGACTCATTACCAGTTCAGTGTCACCGAGATTAGACCACTGGGGTTACCATTTCAGAAGGTACGATAGTGCTGTTCGTCAACACCACTTATGCCCGTTCACATAGCTCAAAACTGCGCGACAAGGGCGGCAGACCGCTGGCAATGCTTCTTGGTGGCCCTGAGTGGTCTTCCTATCCGCCGCCATGCAACTGCCGCCCTTCCGTGCCCTCTCTTACGGGCAGGGTGAATAACGGTCGAGGAAATCCTCGACAAGGGGGTCGTACTTGTCTGGATGGGTCATGGGGGGTCGTACCTCGGGCGATGTCGATTGTCCCTCTTCATATTACCTACGCTTGAAGGTTGTATTCTAGATACAGTTCGAGTGTTGCTTATGAAATGTTCTTCAACGGTGAAGAAGGAAGCGCCTTCTTGATTGGTTAGCGATCGACCTCGACACGACCTCAACGCAAATATCTCCTCAGAAAAGAGGCCTGGGAAGAAGCTAAATACACTATTAGGAAGCGCAAACGTTCCGCTTTCCGAAATTGTCTTCACTTTTTTGGTTGCTGGGTATCAGCAAATCTGACCCAGCGACAGACCGCGCAGCAGCTATCGCGGGGTCGGCCGTTGGTCGATACAAACTGCTGTGATGCTCTTGGGCAACTCGGTGAGATTGCAAAAACTCTCTCCGGTCGCGAATTGAACCCGGGTCTCGCATGTAACAGACGTACTCAAAACTACACTACCACTACACTCCGTTCGTGGAAGAGAACCAAAATAGTAGGGGTCGTGCCAAGACTTCGATTTTAGGGGGGGGTCGTGCTTCTGCACCACGTCCTCGACACGATTTTCACTCTGCTTAGGGGTGCTCTTTCGTGTATTCACTTCGCTTACCGCGCTTTCTTCTTTTTACAAGGAGGCCCACTTTAAAAACAAATACTTGTAATTGCAGTGTTTTTGATAGGCAGGCGGGCCCCTTGGAGGCGCGAGACCATACGCGCTCCGCAACAAAGAGTATGTCCAGCAGGGTAGCACCCGAGCCGCTCGCGCCGCGGCACGCCCACCCTCTCGCGCCCGATTAGCCGTTAAGCATAGGAGTGTTAGCGTTGTAGCGGGCAGTACCAACGAGAGTGTTACCAGTATGGAAATTAACGGGCAAAGAAGAGGTCATCTTTCTTGGGTTCTGGTCTGTTCTCACGATTTCTTCTTCCTCACTGCACTACTGACCAAGCTTGATTCCTGTTGGGCATTCTTTTCGTCGTAAGCTTCGCCTTCAAGAAGCGTTACACTAATAAGCGAACCAGTGCATCTCAACTTCAAAAGGACTTACAAGTCGGGTTCTGTGAAGCAAATTCGTCTTGATTCCCTCTGAATCTTAGAATTGTTGCAATCTTAACATTTCATAGGCCACCGATCCAAATGCCTTACAGTAAACGGGATACCTTTCTGCCAACTTTTTAGAGAGCGGAATCGTCAAAATCTTCCATGGCAGAAAATTCTGTGCAAAACAACCCACACAAAAAAAAAAAAACTAAAAACAAAGACCCGGACCTTTTGTCTCATTGAGAAAGCTTTTGCGACAATCTTCACAGAATTACTGAGCTGAACAGGCAAGAGTCTCATCCCAGCAACAAATCCCCCAGCCCATCAATGACAACTTTCATTCCGGATTCTCACGATTGTGGAAACTGGTCCTCTACTGACAGCTTTTTTTGACAAGGCAAAAATTTTATTCCTGTGAGGCAAAGATACTCAAAGTGTCTTCAATTTCACTTAAAACGTCACAACTCCTAGTAATTTTCTACACTTAACGTGTAGAAGGCGGAAAGTGGACAGGAAAGCCTGCTCGCCATGTAATTAACCGGCGATCCCATTTGATGCATACTGGAAGAAAGTTCCTCGCCACCGGATTTCAAGTTTTTTGATCAACGCATGTTATGGATGGGTATAGAGAGGTCAAAGAAGATGTATTTTCAGCCACTCCTAAGTACTTCAATGTGTTTCGAACCTAAGAAAAAATGAAAATTGAGTTTGACTGCAGTGATTTTAATGTGGATTCTAAAAGAAAAAAATCCATTGACCGGTCGAACGGCACGAAATCATCCCTCTATTATATAAAGCACTAATTTGGTGTGTCGGTTTGTATGTGTTTCTATATGTATGTATGTCTCTCCATCCGTCCGCAAGATGAAGTGATAAGGCAGTTATTGGAATAAAAAAGCCGCTAACGATTCTGTGTAGTTCGCAGGAGTGCGCTAATGTTTCGCAATGGCATGATTGCTATAATACTCCAGCGGCTATATGAACACTTACTAGTACACTTTCGGTCACTTCACAAGGTGCTGCGGTGGCAGCTGGAGAGTGGTGGAGGAGGCGCGAAGGATGAGGTAGGGAGGAGGAACGTCAAGACTCGCAGGGAAGGGAGATTCCGGCGGTTGCCGGGGGACCATTCTGATTCTATATGCATTGCGGATGATTTCACGTACGGTCACATCGAAGCCACATCGTTTGACCTGAGCGACCGGACCAATCCCCTTAGTGAGTATAGGATAAAGCTACACACAAACGTGAAGCGCTGCCATTTGTGCGGCTTAAAAGCGCACCACCAAGGCGCCAGAGCTTTATCATGATCGCAGCTGATTACGGTTCCTCTCACCTGTGATCCGATCGTTCACGTAGCAGTGGACCTATGCTCTCACTCTTCTGCTATACTCTCTCGTCCACCGAATATGCAAAAAATGACAAATCAAAGTGATTTCTAGCGTAGGTGTGCAGTCGTACACATAATTGCAACTCAAGGCACCATCAGGGATTCAGCTTGAGATATAAGTTCGTGAGCATTTTAGCGCCTGCAACCACGTGCATGGTGCACACTAGACACAGCTATAGAACGAACGCCTACTTCCAGTTCAAGCGGTTTGAAAAACTCACCAAAAGCTGAACAGCTCTTGCCAGTTATTAGAAGATTACGTTATCAACAAGGATTTCTCGAGTCAGCAGCAAGTTCAAGCAACCGAAAAGGGATTACATTCTAATATTTGAAGTAATTTTCAAGCCCTCCAGCCGCTCTCCTCATGTCTGAGACCCGATCCTTGCGGTGAATCAATGCGGTGAGAACAAATATTCGGGCCATTGAGCTACGAGTACCTTGTTCTTATTATTCAAGACAGTTCCAAGACGTCAACTGAGGTGAAGAAAAGTGCGCGACGTAATTACCGATCGCAAGATGGGTCAGTTGGTCAGGCACACACACTCATCCAAACACGCAACGGCGCTAGACCTCCACTAAGGATCTCACTTTCACCTTCCAGCGCCAAGCTGCTTTCCTCTAATGCGGACGCTGATTCCGCTTCTGATTCTACTGTCAGTTGGAGGTGAGCTTTGCGAAAGGTTCTACGTAGTATTTCACAATCCAAAGGTGATTTTCCTTAGGTTACGCGGAGATTAACTCATCAGCCGATCTGAACTGTGACTTCTCGACGACATGTCATTGGAGAAATGCAAGCGGTTCAGAAGATAGTGGTGAATGGATTGTTAGCAATCGATATGAAGGAGATCCGCTTCATTTGATCACGACTAGGAGGGCAGGAGGTCATTACCACAGTTCCACTTAGTCACGAGCCTCAGCACAACTATTACTATTGCAGATGGCTTTTTCGCTTACACAAATGGCTTTATGGGGAGAACGACCGCTTTGCTGGTGTCCGAAGTCGTATCTTGCCAAATTGGAGGAGGTAACATCAAGTATTGGTACTTCAAGACTGGTACTGAATCGCAGTTGGAAGTATGTACACGACAGCCACCAGGAAGTAAAGATTTCAATGCGCTCAAGTAAGTACAGAACTCCAGCGAATTTTCTTTTCTTCTTCTGACTTTTTACCTCCCTTCTGAAGACCCCGCTGGGAAATCCATCCAAATCCAATGTCTTCAAATGTAAAAGACTGTTTTTTGAGAATGACGATTCATCCGAAAAGTCATTTCAGAGCCGCATGAAACATTCAATTACGATTTTGAATGCACCTCGAAGGGAAATGCTTTTAACATGGTATTGATAACCTTGAATACTTACGCATAAAATGAAACAGAGTGCTAATAGCTTCTTTTTTTTTATCTTATTCCCCTTTCGGTTTTTTTTGGATGTCATCGTTTTCAAAACAGATGGATCAATTTATTTCTAGGATGCGTGCCCCAAACTACATCCACTAGAGATAGTATGGAAATGAACTTTTATACCAATTAAAGCGACAACCCCAGAAGAGGTCGAGAGAACAATCCATTCTGGTATTCTGTGGCTATGATATGTAGAGTATGTATATCACAGTTGTGCCATTATCGCGGGGCACTATGGTCTTACAAAGTGAGCTAATGGCGGCCAGTGTGAGCTAATGGACGAGATAACTCGCGCACATCCCGTTACATGCTAAGTGGATTACGAGGTGGCGGCTACTTCAAATAGCGGGTTGAGGAGTCATGGAGCACGCAAGTTCAGACAACTCGTCTAGACACGTCCTCTCTCATTTCGAGCATAAAGAGGGGGTGTTCTTATTTGAGAGTTAAATCGTTTGTTTCCTTTGCTTCATTTTTTCATTGCGACCGCTGTTACTTCACCAATTTGATCTGGGGTTGTTGCTTTCACGAGTCTGTTAACAATTCCAGAAAGGATGAACGGCTTAGTTGCCCTGCAGCGGATTAGTTCGTATACTTCACGCGAATGACAAGACGGTCCCACAATTTCGGACACCGCCTTCCTTTTGGAGCTTCCGCAGCGAACCATACACTTTTCACAATTTCAGATGTTACGACGGGTTATCGCCAAATTTCATCCAACAGTGGATCTTCCGCGTGATCGAGTTGCCGCCGTTGTCGCAGCCTTTTGAGGTAATTACTGTGATGGAGAAGTTAGCAATTACTTGGGTGAAAATTAAGCTTATTTAGTTACTCTTCCGAGGTACTTTCTACCCGCCAATGGATGTTATTGCTCTTACCGAAATCGACTACAGTTCGACACTTTGTGGTAGGTGACTCATTTGAAGAATGCAGTATTATTTGGTAATTGGGAAGGTGTCAGACTTTGCGAACAGTTGCCAGCGATTTGAGGGGCACGATCGATCAGTTCAGCGATACACCAGCGATTCGATGAATGCGCCAGCGACTTCAGCAAGGCGTGCGAGCGATGCGCCAAGAACTGATCGCTAGCGCATAGCTGGAATTCTTCCAGTCGCTACCGAATTGCGCGACTTGCTAGCGATTGATCGCGCTGACAAATCGAGCGACTCGCTATCGATTGATCGCCATGTCTGACACCTGCCTTATTGCTATTCTGTTAGAGCTTAACGGCACATGCCACAGATGAGAAGACTCCTACGTCTTCACTGCCGTAAATATGACTCTTAGAACATTCTGGACTTCGAAAAAACGAGCAAACCCCGAATGAAACTATCCAGTGCATAGAAAAAACAGAAACAGGGTCATCACGTGAATGTTCATCCAAAATAGGTCCTTTCAGATGACCACAACCACCGAATACGGCAAAAAAGGCTGACACCTCATTTGATTGGATTCCACGATTGGCAACAAATTCGCCGATCTGATCGCTACAAAGGAGAAACAATGATAGTTGTGGCTCAGCCAGAAGGCAGTCAGGCAGAAGAGACAACGTCTCAATCCCCACAGCGGATGAACGAGCTCGTAGAACAGGCCAACTTAACACAAGGAGAGAACACCACGCTGCCTTTCTCTATCACTTTTCCGCTGGTGGAACTCCCTACGACAACTTCAACCACGACTGTAACGTTCAGCACTACCGAGCTGGAATCACTTTTCACAACAACGCCCAGTACAGGTTCCACAACTGACCCAATGGCGAACTTTATGCTTCTACTCAAGCAAACAGTTCCAGTTCTACCGTACATACCAATTCTGGTACGAAGTCTTCAATCTGATGCAACAGGCCCTGTTGGGAACGATGGACTACTCGGACAAGCGCCTTCTGCTATTAACCAAGCCATCGGACCATCACAGGATCTCCGCAGATCTCCTCCTGTGGCCGCTTCCCACTTTTACAACACAGATCCAATATCTCCCCCTTCACCACAACCTGAACCGAGTTTGGTGGAACTTGCGAAGAAGTTTGGGCTTTTTAGTGAAGAAGACTTGCTCACGACAGTTCCTCCTCCTAGTTTCAGCCTAATGCCTATTACTGAAACACCCCCTGTCAACTCGATAAGGAATATTTATGGAATGGCGATGACGACGGAGAAACCCGAAGTGCTATCAACTATATATCCACCAAAATTGATGAGTACAGATACACAAAGGAGAAGAATGCCGTCACCTCGAACGATTCCGCAGAGATCTGAAGGAAGAAGTGCCGGAGGACTTCAGAAGCTTCATAGCAGAATAGTCAACGGAAAGGAAAAAGAGAGAATTCCAACTCATTCTATCCCCACCACCACAACCGAAAAATCGTCACGAGAGCTGGTCGTCTTCAAAAAGCCCACCCGAATGGAGTCAGAGGTTGCCACCAAGCTGACAGAACTGACGAAATATCTTCCAAGTGGTGCAACCGATGATTTGAAACTTTTACGAGAAATCCCTGATATCGAAGGTCTCACCCGAGGAATGGATTTGTCATTGGTGTCTAAAGCAGGAGGTTTTGCGAAACTGAAGAAGCAATTTGTGGAGCGGCTGATGCGCAGAACAATCGGACTTCCCGTTGAAGAGGTCTCCCACTCATTGCCTCCACCTATTTTACCAGTTCGGGTCACTCATAAAATGATGCGAGAACGGTCACATAAATTAGCCAAAAGAATACGAAAAAACAGAGTATAAATGAATAAATCTGTCCTATCGCGTTTTATTGTACACATATTGATGTCGGGTGTTTCCCAAGACATATATTCACCAATGTGAGTTTTCAACCGTATGAAAGTGAATTCAGAAATTTCGAACAGTGGTGCAGAACAGAGCGCTGGAGGAAGTTTCGCTTCAGAAGAGGTCACCAGCTCGAAATTGGTAGGATTCAGCGAAGGAAATGGTGAGCGATGCAAATACTTTTCTGAACAAAAAGAGCCAGGCCCTCACTTGCGATGCGCCACGTACCCGTGTAGCGATTCGAATTGAAGAGCTGTTTTTGCTGGAGAGGGGAAGACTGTCCAAGTTTTAGTTCTACTGTAGATTCTGAACAATTACGGCAGCCGCTAGCTCAGGAATGAAACGCTTCGTTGCTTTATTGGAGATTCGGTACCGTAAACAGCACAAGCAAAACATCACACCTCTAGTCGCCAAACCACCTCAGCTGCGCTGGATCTAAGAAGTGTAAGTGTGGCTTAAAGGCACAGCACGCGACAAAATTGATGTTAATGAAGGGAAAAGGTGGGTAGTGAAGAAGGTAAAGGAGGGTCCAAGTAGACTATATGAGCGCTCTCGCGGTAGGAGGCGTTCTATCAAGAGTTATAAGGTGCAAAGAATTAAGAGAAGAACGACTAACGGAACCTAGCCAAAAAGCGTACGCGGGACTTGTTGCAAGATTTTCTTCTCAGGAGTGCCTCTTTTATCAAGCCATCTCCCTTTGAAATTTTACTAATTCATATCTAGCTTTTGTAAATGGATGATTCTCATGCGCAGCACAATTCATAGGTATAATGATAACATACAAAACAAGTAGCGATAAGATTATAAAAGAAAAGTTGTTGCAACGACCACCGAAGCGCCAACACCCGTGCTTAGCTCGTCCAAATTCGAAATCATCAAGGGAGAAGGCGTCGATTTTCGGGTTCTGACTCGGGTTCTGACCACTTTTCTTCACCGACGCACAATTTGGCACCTTTGCATACACACTCAAGTGACATTAACTTACTGCGAGCTTTTTCATTGAGTATATGATGTGAACAATGGAAATTCCGATCCGTTCGCTTCTAGGGAACCCTAAAGAACATGTTTCCTTGAAAGTTGCCACGGATTTCCGTTTACCATCAAGATCGTGGAAAACCAATGAGTTCTCTACACTGACATTCACTTCGGTTCAAACGGCACCCCAATAATGATTTCAGTGTCTCTACACTATGAAGAACTTTTCGCTACCTAGTTTTAAGTGCAGCTCACAAAACTCTGCCACTTTCAGACGTGGAAATTGTTACATTCGGAAACGACTGGAAAGCCGCTTCTACTCATGGAACACCGCAACGAGCGCTCAATTTCGCCGCTAAGACCGCAGGACGTGGAGATCTGACAGAGCAGAGTTCACCCCGAATTGGAGCCGTCTTCAAACCATCATGTCCAATGATCGACTGCACTTTTGATGACAATGTAAGAAATACACTTATAATGATATATCAACCTTGAAGAAGTTTCCGATAACAAGGGAGTTCTAGCAAAAGTGGATGGGTCTTAGTTCAACCGAAATTCCTTGACTGCTCACCCTGATAGTGAAGCAGAACTTGGTCAACTCATAATAAAAATAAAAAAGATTACAATAAAAGGATCTTCACTTCGAAATTTCAGACATTCTGCAATTACGTGACCAGCGTTAGCGAACACGACAAAGTGAATGGATCTCTTCGAGAGTGGTCGCTTTCGACAGGCGCGGTGCTCAACTCTCTTACTGGAGTGCCCCATGATCTCACAAAAAGTAAGCCTTTAATTGCAAATTTCTTTCTCATTTACCATCTCCACAAGTTCAGCTGGCTCTTTCATCTACGCCGGCGGTACCACCGTCGCTCCAGACGACACATTTGTCCTATCCACTAAATTGCCGGTAGAACTGAAAGAAGCCGCTCGTCTGGACTTCTTTGTCTATCAAGCAGGTAAAAAACGAGATAAATCTTTGTATGGTTGTCTAGAAAAGTGTATGGCAGATTTCAGACTTTGCGAATCGAGCGATTCGCCAGCGTTCGCGGTCGCGTTGCGGCACCAGCTAGTATAGCGATTCACTGGCCGTGACGCGACCGCAGACGCTAGCGAATCGCGGGACTCGCAAAGTCTGACATCGGCCTAGAAAAGTGTATACATTGCTTCAGGGATAAAAGGACGCCTACAAGTTTGTATTAACACCATCAACAACTGCGCACTCAATATAAAAGGTAGCACTATCGATAACAGGGCTCGAAAATGGAAAAACTATCACGTTCCGCTGTCGACAACTACACATGCGGTCAGTTTATAGCTAATGCTACCACCAGATAGGTTACCCTAAGGATCACATTCGAACAAAAGCAAAAATGACAAAAGGTACGAAACCAGACGAGCCGCGGCGGGGTTCCCCCGACAGGAGAAGTCCCATTTGCTTTGGCAGGAGGAATCGGGTCGTATTTAGCAGAATGGGGTCCCGTTTCGGGAAGCCATGTAAACGAGAATTTTTGAGAAATCGGAAGAATTTTCGCGAAATTTAAAGAGTACATGATTCATCTTTCAAAACACATCTATCATCTACTGTTGAGCTCTGTTTCACTTCACTCACCCTCACTATAGGAATTCAATAAGTGGAGTGGGTAATAGTGTGATCCAGGCTCAAGAGCACTATTGAGACCATCAACCATCAGGTGGGTGTCAAGGTTGTAGGGAAAAGGAAAGGGGGTCGTATTGGCCAAAATTCCTTCCACATGTGGCCCACCCTAGTTTGAAGACTGTGGAATTCAGATCATGCAGGCTGAATGAAGCAATTCCGGCTGCTCTAACCTCGTTTCCGCTCTACCTCATAACAAGGGAAGCTTTAAACTCTTGAAATTGAGAAAAAAAAACTATTAAAGCCCCCCCCCCCCACATTAAAACCGCGGGTTCACAGCGGTCAATAATAAAGTAGTGAATGCCCAGTTGACAAAAATAATAAAAGAAGCAAAGAAAAGCGGTGATGAAGCAGCCGTTAACAAGCATCGCCTGTCGGAGGTAAAGGGATGGGCCGGACGAGTTTTCGATTTATTAGCTCCATGGCTCCACTAACCCGTGCGTAGTCGAATTACCTGCAACGGCGTAATACACGTGCGTGGGGTGGGCGCGAGTTATTACGTCCACGATTTGTAGCCAAATGATCCTACTTACTATAAAGCGCTTCGTCTGTCGTTCGTCTGTCGT
>KZ345477.1:92126-103660 GCA_002352805.1 Teladorsagia circumcincta
CGACAATGGCACATCTGTGATAGTCATGCGCTACTCTATCCCACCCACTAAATAGATTCTTCGACACGACTTCTGCTGGAGGTGATGCTTTAAAACTCCAAAAAAACCCATAGGGGAAGGAAAATCGATGTTTGGCCCATAGTTCCAGCCTACTCACGAGGCGTCATTTCGAAAGAAACGGTATACATAGAGCTCAAAGTGAAATCAAGAAATCAACACTAGTGATGATGAGGCAGGATGGACTCGTTGGGATTCAATCAGTCGGACACCGTCAATGAAAAGGGTTTCCCTTCTTATTGTGCTATACATTCCTTCAGCCAAATAACAACGCCACAATTATTTAGATCCACTTCGTAGCTGACGAACTGCAGGACAACTACGCCATCGGACTGGATCACATCCAATTGCTTAACAAATATGGAATGGCCGCTCAGCCTTGCAACTCATAGCAAATCGAAGAATCTCATAAAACTCATCGAGAATAATGCTTTCCCTTCACTCCAACCTTTTCTTGTTAGACATATTAATCAATTAAGCATTGATTAGAGTCATTAGTCAAGATATGACCGCAATACGTGCCAATAGAGCGTGCGGTCAGCGGCAGCGTTCCGAAATAAATAAAGAAAAAGGGACTGCGTTGACAAAATAGCTGTGTAACCGCGTGCAGAACCTGTACGCATTACGGCCAACCAATCTTACGAATAGGCACTTCTTCTCTACATTCGATGCTTCAAACCAAGAAAAATGGATATTAACATGTATTGAATTCAAAATAAATATTTTAGTAAACTATTCCGTCGTTCTATCTCACTACGAATAATCAGAAATCGTTGCTACTGTATCGCAATCTGTCAACAAGGAAGCAAGAAGGGATACATAACCCTACAGACAATAAGCTGTCCATTTCGCTGCTAGTTTTCGAAACTTTTGTTGTTTCTCTGTTCGGTTATTTTGAGTCCGGCAATATAAACCGAAAGCATGAGAAAGAGGCAGGAGGACTACCCGCTCCGCAAGCGCTCGCCCCTGGGTGGAACGCGTTCTTCACAAGTGCACTCGCAAGCGTGCTATTACAATAAGGTGGCCTAGGAGTGCATAAAACCCAGCTCACTAGTAGAAGGAAGCCGTGAAAGACAGAGAAAATAGTTAAAGAAAAAAAAAGAAAAGGGACTATATGATAAGCACTAAATCTAAATGCACTTACCTAAACCGGGGTATTTCCCTCATCTTCGCCTCGTTTAACACATCAGCGACATCAATCTTCAAGATTTTCTTGCTGACCCCCATCAGTGAATTGGGGGACAAGTCGTTGACCATGCGGAAAGACCGTTGCCCACTTTGTCCATCAGTGCTCAATGGTGCAACTGCTTCAATACCCCACTTAGTCAGACCTTCAAGGACGCACGATTCTTCAAGCCAATCTTGCTCCTACAACAAAAGTGGAAAGTGAAAAATAATGGAATAACTAGAAAGAAATAAGCGAGCGTTTCAATCAGTCATTCCTTTACCTCTTTCGAAAGTCGCAAGAATTCATCTGCTCTCCGTTTCTGCTCGTCAACATTTGATTCCGACTCCCAGCACGGCACCAACACTTGGAAAGCTCGTTTGCCTTCTCCTTGGATCTCCTAAAACTGCGTCGTTTTTCTCAGAAGATCTGTGAATACAAGCAGATCACCTACCTTTACTAGCAAAACCAGCTGATTTTGTAGATTATGATGAGCGCTGGACACTAGCAAAATTCGTCCACATTTCAAACGTTTATCCATGGCCGATTCAGCTATAACGCAAGCACTAATTCGAACCTTTTCGGAGACAACCTTTAATGCCAATTGAGGATTGAAACACTTACATGCCAATCGTGACCACAAGTCCGACTTTCTCTCAATAAAGTTCACCAAAACATCGTGGTATTGTCGAATTGGACTCACAGTCGCCTCCCCTGGATCACACATCTGGCAGTCGATTTTTGGCAATGCGGATAGCTGCTGCTGGGCCTGAACAAAGTTATAGATTGCATTTTCAAAAATCACGCTTCATACCGTGCAGAGCTTCCTCAGAATAGGTGTGCTTGATTGAAAAAAAAAAATTATCCAAGGCGCTAGTTGTAAGCACATGAAATGGGCGGAGCGTATCCTCCTCTGTGATGTCGACCACAAAATTTGGCGCTATCGCAAGGTACGGGGACATCTTCTGAGACTGAGCCTAGGAAGAGAAAGAACATCGAAGTAAGCGAAATTTGATCACGCACCCCGGAGTTTCTTTTCCACCGTCTGAGGCTTATTGTTAGCCCCTTTTTGTCAAGAAGGAGATGTTTTCCGGCGGTTTCGAATGTATTGCTGCCCAACATTTCCCTAATTCGTACTAAAACCTCTTGAAGGGCAGAGAAAATGGATAGGGGCGAACAAACCACAGGAGATCGGGTGGTCATAAGAGGCAGGGCGTATGCCGAAGAGTACACACCTACATATGAACAGGAGCTAAAAAATAGGTTTCTGAGAAGACCTGAGAAGCCAATGAAAGATTGGATTGAGGGTAGCAAAGTATTTAGAAGATTCGTATGTTTTGGTGTGCACCCCTATGGTTTCCCTAAAAATCACAGCTCTGATTCAGGACTTCCAAGAGACCGGAGAAATTACACAGATGATAGTGGAGGAGAAAAGTTCGAATAGTCAAATAGTAGGGAAGGAGCGCATCAATGTAAGCGAGAATAAAATCAGAATTGGTAGTTGCTTTTTCCATATCGCCGTGCCCCGATCTGGCTAAAGCGCCAGACCGGCGCGAGAGCTTCAAAACTTTGAATCATGTACTCACAGTTTGATGAGAGAGCCCTGTTGGTAAAAGCCATACCTTTTCAAGATTACTTTTCCTTTTTGGTCCTTCCCGAAGCGATGCACTTTCTACAAACGATCTTTGCAACATATCCTCCACTCGCAGATGTTCGACTCGCAACAGATTCAGCAGCATCGAATACGTCACACGAAACTGTGAAACAAGTGGAGCTGCTTTACCCTGGAAAACAGCTATAGTTTTCAATAAAGGGGTAGCTCTATGTGTATTTGCACCCCATCAATTTTTTTTTCGAATAGGTCAAAACAACTCTTCGCAGCATTTGAGCGAGTTGATTTCAGACCTGCTTTCAAAACAGTGAGGTTCATAAAAGCTATGAAAGCCTATTCTTGACCATCGAGGTTTTATGGATTATGAACCTCCTATTCCTGCAACTCTCTAAGTGATTCTCTATAGAGACTAAACCGGGGGCATAGTGCGAGAAAACTTGGCGATGAGGCCTCAGCCTATCCCTCTCGGAGATATTCATATTATATAAGGAAAAGTTAACAAACTGACCATCATAATCAATTGCAGCTGGCCTGGTTCAACCAATTTCGGCTGTTTGCAAAGAACGATAACAGTTCCTGTGGTATCAAGACCACGCCGACCTGCTCTGCCAGCCATCTGAACATATGTACTTGTTCCAAAGTGGTGCCAGGGATATATGAATTGCACAACCTGTATGTACTCTGCAGCATTCAACGTTCTCAGCTCCATGCCGTCGTGCTTCTGGATACTATCGAATACGACAGTTCGTGCCGGCATGTTTACACCCATTGCAAAGGTCTCCGTGGCAAATAGAATCTAAACACGAGGAAAACTGAATTTGAGCATCACAAAAATATATTGAATAAGTAAGCATCAAATATACCTTGACATATCCCTTCTGGAAGAGCAGCTCCACAACTTCTTTGAGAATCGGAAGGATTCCGCTGTGATGAACAGCAAATCCACGCATACACAGCTCCTTCATCAAGTGAACCTTCAAGATGGAATAAAAGAAATCATCTCCACCAAGTTCTAGATAACGCTCCTATATCGTAGCGGAAGCGCAAATGACATGCGGTGCGGCAGATGAACGAAGACGTGAGGATCAAAACACGGATCGAATTCTGCGTGGGTCACCGAGCTCTCTAATCCCTAGCCGTGGAAGACTGTTATCACCTTAGTCTTGAAGGAGGGTTCCACGAGGTAAGCAAACCAGCCCTTTTGGCGTTTCTGCTGGGGCGGTATGCTTAATGTTGGGGAGGGGACGAGATTCCCGACGGTCGACCGACTACTTCAACTCGGTCCTTTGAAACGCCTCAATTCGATGCTTACCTCATGGTCAAAACTAAGCCTTGCTTGGTCCTGAGGTAAGCGAACCTGACGCTGACGGCGCTTTTTGGCGAAGCTACTGAAGCAGCTGCAGCACTTACGTCATCACTCTCCTGCCATATCGACCGAGTTCAAGTAGTCCGTCGACATCTGGGACCCCATCCTATCCCCAACATTCAGCAAACGCCAAAAGGGGTTCGCTCACTTCGGGTCATACGATAAGATCGGAGGGCGTGGAAAGGGGAACCAACCTAGTGGAAAGACAGATGGACCCCCTAAAGGTCGGACGCAATTCGCATATACCTCCAGCGATCTAGCATGGCAATCCCGGCGCCGCTAACGCCGCTGCACGCCCACCCTCTCGCCGTCTCAGCCTCTAGCCATTTAGGAGAGAGAGAGCGTTAGCGTTGAAGAGAGCAGCATCGATGAGAGTCCCATCAATGTGGAAATCAACGGGTAAAGAAAAGGTCCCATTTCTTAGGTCCTGTGCGGTTTCTCATGATTTTCCTTCATCCCTGCACCGCTGACCACCTCTCTTGATTTCTTATGGGCTGCCTTTTCATCTTAAACTCCGCCTTCAAAGGACAACTAGCACCGGAAGCCATGTGCAAGTCAAACGCATATTCAGAAGCCACTACGATTCTGGAATGAAGTAGAATACGTAGCGCATCCCAAAAGCTTTGTCCGTGCCGACAACC
Organism: Teladorsagia circumcincta; assembly: GCA_002352805.1. NCBI lineage: Eukaryota > Metazoa > Nematoda > Chromadorea > Rhabditida > Trichostrongylidae > Teladorsagia > Teladorsagia circumcincta. The sequence continues at coordinate 96,968 of KZ345477.1, forward strand.
AAACGTGATGCATACCAAATCTAGTACGCTTTAGCCATTAATATTCATCGAGTATCCGAGGTGGTAGTCCGAAAATTTTTTTTTAAACCAACTGGTCCTATTCAAACTACTAGAAAGCACAAAAGCTGAAACCGTTTTCATCACCATCTCTCGCTTGGTCGCTGCTCATTCACTCTTCCTCTTTTGATTATCTCTCATCTATGTTATGTTTCCGCTTCATCGATGGGCTTCGTATGAGGAATGTGTTCACGGCGCAATCTAACGAGTATTGACCACTTTGTTACTATTACCTGAGGAAGCTGCTTGTCGGATCCCTTAAGACGACCGATGCACTGCGCGAAAAACGAATGAATATGGGATTTCTCTACCTCCGTCGTGAGATCCATCGAATTCAACAGTTGGGCGTTATCGTCGCACATGAAAAGCAAACATAAAAGACTTCTAATACCTTATCGAATAAATTCTTCACTGAATGAGGTATTTTGAAGCCGTAGCACTATTCAAGATTACATTACCCGCTCATGCACGTAAAAATCAGTAATAGTAGTACGGCGCAAAAAATCAGTAATGGTAGTACGAGCGCAAAACCAATCGTCATACTATAGAATACTGCGAGCACTCAGCAGAATTCATCTCGAGCCGTTTGTTGAACCAAAAGTTGAAGTGCGTTCGAGCTTCATTATTAGACTGCCCAGGCAGTATAAATCACCCATAATACATCAAAAAAGCGGTGGATACCTTTTCCTGGAGAATACGAAAACAACCATAGGCAGTTGTTCATTAGTGCGAAGGAAGTCAATGAGACTTATATAGACGTTCTTGTCATTCTTGCCGGTTGGTTTCCCACTGAAACCACCTGTGTTCCCACCTGTAAAATTTTCAGGTTTTATAGTTTGCATTCTTAAAATATCCATGTTAACATACTGTGTCCTCCACGAGCTTGCCCACCGCGGCCTCGATTGGCGCCATCTCCACGATCAAAGCCTCCACCTTGTCTACCTTGGTTGGCAGCGGCGTTCTGCTTATTGGCCTAGAAAATTTATCTTGGGATTTCTTCAGAAAGGGAAAAAAGGCAAAGCTCTTTGAAGCAGTAAGTCACCTTTGCATCCGCTGCCTTCCTGTAACCAATATCCTGCCAATTTCCGTTCATATCAACAATTTTGAAAAGATCCTTCTTTGTTTTACCATCTTGTCCCGTGTAGAGGTAATGCTCCAAAGGCACTGGCCGTTTCAACGTCGACACCACATTGATTTTTCGGTTTTTGATGCGCCTATAAAAAAGATTCAGTTTCGAATTTCACAGTATACATAGTTAGCAAAGTGACGTACCCAACCCAATCGGCAAATTCAATACAGTTTGGTACCGTAGCTGACAACATCACAATCTTCACATGGGACGGGAGCATTATAAGAACCTGAAGATCCATGATTTTGGTCTTAACACTCAGTAAGCAAGGAAAACCGATCCACAAGCGCAATCCGTGACTCAAAAGTGCGTGGCAAAGAGATAAGCAACGCAGCCCTTTTGGCGTTCCTGCTGAGGCCGTATGCTGAATGTTGGGAGGGAATAGGGTTCCCGAAGTCGACGGACTACTTTAACTCGGTACGGTAGGGGAGTGATAACGGAACTGGTGCAGCCACGTCAGCACCTCTGCCAGAAGGGCTTGTTTGCTTACCTCAGGACTACGCCGTGGAAAGAGCACGGACCTGCGGGAGAACGCCTTAGTCCTGAGGTAAGCATCAAACTGAGGCGGTTTAAAGGACCGAGTTTAAGTAATCCGTCGACCGTCAGGGACCCCACTCCCTCCCCAACATTCAGCATACGGCCCCATCAGAAACGCCAAAGGAGCTGGTTTGCTAACCTCGTGGCAAAGGGGCTGGGAACTTATGAAGTAAACTTCCACGGAACGCCCATGACGCTGCGAGCCGCCCTTAAACGAACATGACTGGCAAACGTGCTAATTCCCCCTCCCGGAGCTCAGTTTTTTCCCAATAAGTATAAGGATGCTATTACATTCTCAGAAGCAGTTACAAAAAGAGGGTCTTGTTCGAGGCTTCTCGAGAAGGCCTTTTTTTTACAAGTTGAGTCCTCTGCAGTACAGTTATCATTTGATTTTGCTAGATTTGTTATTGAGAACAGTTGCTTGACATACCTCCTCCCAAACATGCCCTCTTTCAGCGTTGTTGATGTAATGAACTTCGTCGAACACCACCCACTCCAAATCGCGAATTACCTCGGACCCGTTGTAGAGCATCGACCTGTACAGTGAACTCAGGTAAAAAGAAAAAATATCAGTGTTGAGTATCTAACCAATATCAGTGTTGAGTATCTAACCAAGTCCGATAAAGAAACCAAAGGATAAACATTCGATAATGAAGAATGCTTTATGGGATGCGCCACGCATTCCACCCATTAAGGATTGGAGTGACATCTTCATGCCATTTTGCCAGTACAACAGATTCCGGAAGGGGGATGCCGGTCTAGGAAGGGGGAGGGAACCGGTCTACGAATCAGCGTCTCACCTCCAAGAGTGTAGTAGGCGATCTCGTGAAGCTAAAGCGCGTTTGGTCTAAAACAGATTTGCCGGGTTTGATTCCACAATCGTTGGCCTACTGAGTACCGCCACTGGCTACTGCACCACTTCGGGAGGAGAACCCTTCCTTCATCACTACATACTCACAAGAATGCTGGGTTGTGAACAAAACTTTCGCCCCAGACGGGACTCGAACCCGCACCTTTTGCTGTCCGAGCAAGTGCGCTAACGCGCTTTCCCGGACAGCAGAACCCATGGTACGTATACCATGAAAGGTCGAGTCCCGTCTGGGCGAAAGTATTGCTCACACATAGCATTCTTGTGAAACATTCGCAAGGCGAACTGCGCCAAAAACAGCAGTTAACAATCAAAAACAAGTCAAAACTGCATACTCAATCACGAAATCTATTGCGAAGCGAGCTGAGTCATCAAATGTATTAACGAAAAGAGCATTTTGCAGCCAAGCTGTTTGAAAACCGCTAGAGCTTCTTCTTGAGGGTAACCTTTACTAGATGCGGGGAGAGTTTGACTCAGGAAACACGGATATCGCATCTGCCCAACATAGAATTTCCTGGTGCTCGCATCACAAGCGCTACGAAATAACTACCCTAGAAGCAAAATCTCGGCGAAGTCGCCCTCATAAACTGATTCGTATAAGAATCCTATCCTATTTTGATGACTGGAGCAGTGAAAAGTACTTAAGTTGATTTGAAATCACTCTGAAACTTCGTGGAATGAGGAAACTAGCCGAAGCTAAGTTCGATCCGAACGGTCACCGTCAAGATGGATCTTTACTCATCGTTACTGGTCACAAATCCGATTCTAAGTTTTTCATCTGCTCTGTTTGTGGAAGCGATGGCACAAGCCTTGTTTGAGACGGGTAAAACGCAAAAGTAAACATCAGCTGGCAGCAAGATCCAAGTTGTGCAGGTAATTGTGCTATCACTCCAGGGCTTCTACGATATTGAATAAAACTCGAGGGCATGGCCCTAAACGGGTGGAATAACGGGGTGGAGTCACGCCTATTCGGCACACTGTATACATCTTACATTAACTCAACTTAATCAAGGCAGAAGGTCGGCGTGACAGCCCTAATGAATTAACAATGAGACCTCCCCTTCGCTTCGATTACCTTAAGATTTCCGTGGTCATAATGAGGCAGAAAGCTTCCGGAAACAGTTGAATGTCACCGGTAACGAGACCGACATCTGTGAACATCATCTTGAAATCTCGGAACTTCTGATTCGACAATGCTTTTATAGGAGAGGTGTAAATAGCCCTGAAATCGAAAATTACAATGAAATCTCAGTCAGAAACGAACACTTCTACGATTTCAGCCTCGTTTTTGAACAAAATTAAATTGTTTCGTCAATTTAGCGATTTTAACCTAACTGTACAATAATGGATATTGATTGAAAGCAAATGTCCTTACATTTCGACAAAATGTTCTATAGAAAACTAACCGAGTTTTATGATGCTCACATAGAGCCACCGCATACTCAGCGACAACCGTCTTCCCAGCTGATGTATGAGCAGCAACAAAAACCGATTCCCCTTTCTCCATGCAGACAACGGCAGCTTGTTGAAACCCATCCAGCTCGAAAGGATACTGAAGGTACCTCTTGTGTACTGGGTAGAAAGCAAGACAAAACAATAACTAAGTCGCAACGGGAGTCTCGCGAAATTAGGCTGATGTCAGAGTCCGCGACGGAGAGAGGAAACGGCTAGAGAGAAAACGCACTGAAGATGAGACGCGAAAAAAAATTCTCCAAAAAGTGTATATTTACACAACAACACTATCACACATGAGCTTCCCTAGCTATGACCTCAACATCTCAGATAGAACGAGACCTGAGTCGTCATCCTCTACAAGCTCATGTCGCTCGATCGCGTTTCTTATCTAATCCCACTTCCTCTCTAGTCGCGTTTCCTCTCTGAGTCGCGGATTCTGACATCTGTCATATCGACATTGGGTTGAGACGGCATTAATCTCGAGATACATTTAGGTTGAAACGACATTTCCTGAATAGCAAATACAGGGAGCAAATGCAAAATGTACCTTTTTAGCCATATTTGGCAGCAAAGACTTATATTCAGCGTGGCATGACTCTGGATCGAGTTGCTTCGCGTAGGCATAGCGTTCAGGTGGTGCAAATATTACAGCAGGCTTCGGCAAATTCTTCTCGAGAGCTGCCTTCAATATTGGTAATTATCGTGAAAATGGAACAAAAAGACGGGAAAAAAAAACGATTGAAGAGCATCGCAAGTGACCAAAAATTTTAAGCAATAACAAGCGGAATTGCATGGGGTGACGAGAGCTCGTGAACATGCTCCATCGCACGCTACCTCCCCCCCGCTCAACTCCTTACCTAGAGATATATCAAGCTTCAAAAGACACCATCTTACGCCTCGCACTACAATTAGACCATATTTCCACGTAAAAGGATGTTTCAGAGATTTGTAACCTGACCGAATCACAGCTCACGCCAGTAAGCTCACTGCTGAGCCTGAGCTGTATTCCGATAGGCGTTTTCAAAGGCAAAATTCGGGCTCAGACCCACCTAATAAGCCCTTATAATGGTTAGAAGTGCGTGGAACGCAGCTGCAGAAGAAGCGCCACGTCCCTGCATCAAAACGCGTCATGAAGACCCTAGCCGCCAAGGATTTAGGCATGCGCCACCAGATGAGGCTCGCTCCACCCACCGTTCGATATCTTGTCTGCATCGCAATGTTGATCTGCTATACTCTCTCTACTCGGAATGGTCTGCCACCCTCCGCGCTCACGTTATCTCTCATCACTCTACCGATCTTTTGAACCACCCCTCACGTAGGGCAGAAAGCTCGTATTTCCTCTGTATTTGATCATTTTTTTTTACCTTTTCCACGGGTGGTCCACCTCCTACTCCTACTTTCACATTTGGGTAGACTACCTCATCAATTCAATCCTGAATTTTGCCTTTGAATCGATTGAACCGGTCCACAGATCGGCAGTACACACGGGGGAATGGGTTTGCTTATATTGCCATTAACACGGTAACTACCACTACTATCGCCTTTTTTTCGTGTTTCGAAGCGGTGCGTACAAATTACGGGTTCCCACTAATAATGCACTCATCACTGACAATAAAATCATTGAAGGTAAATCGCCTCCTGATGAGGAAAAAAATGGAAAACAATGTCTCAATACACGCACAACGGAGATCGTCACTGACGTGAGTTGAAACTGAAATTCCCACTCAAGCTAAACCCCGTTAGACTTTTTTTTGCTGTCGAGTGACGAATGGGGAAAACTTTACTACTACTTGAACTTTCCTCTGTGGTCCTGCCACGAATGGCAAAGGGCGCAGACAATTAGAGAACGACGCCTGGATCGGCTCCAAATCCTGAGAAGGGAGGTAAAAGCTCTAGGCTCAAGCCTTGCAAAGGGGAGGAACAACGAGGTGGGTGGGCCCACTATAGTGTGGCAAAAGTTCCAATGTGTGGGATCACAGGGGTCGCTGTTAAAGCGAGAGAGCGCAGACGAAAGCGTGGAACGTGGCAACTTAAAGCACAGAGTTCAAGTAATCCGTTAACCCTCAAGATGTAATGCAAACGGGTGTGGTGTACAATACCGTGCAAAAGAAATACGGAAGAAGAGCTCTGAGTGAACGATAGATCGTAATTTCTTTTTCCTTCCTGTGAGTTCTAGTGAACATACAAGACCAAAGAAAAAATCATGAGAAAAATCATTTTAGATTATTTTGTGAATACCTGAACATCTTCCATCACGGGAGAATCCGGCTCCTTTGACTCAGGCGTTTTTTGCGGTTCTTCAAGGCTTTTCTCCTTTTCCACAGAAGAAGTCTCTGCAGGTACTATTAATGGAGCACCTGGAAGACGACAATCGTGAAAGTTTCCACGCTGATTACTTGCCGCAACAAATGCAGACCTCCACCAACAAAGTCCATAAGGTCAAACAAGTCAGCAGAGTCGAAATCTATGATTCCATCCGGTTTTACGCTGTCAGCGCCCGTCGTAGGTTCTTCCTTATCTTTAGAACTCGCCGGTAGAACAAGGTCTAACCCTCTCTTCATTCCTGGTGCACATGAGAGCAAATCTGAAATAAGAGTTTACCGCGATTTAAAGCCAAGAATTCAAAATTCGAGAGCCGACGTTCGCG
>KZ345477.1:104105-123092 GCA_002352805.1 Teladorsagia circumcincta
CTGGGGCCGTAAGGTATGCTCCCTGGTCGGGCGTGGGCGTCCTCGTGCCTCCCCGACTATGGCGTCCCTGAAAGCAGCGGTAGGGTATGCTCGCGGGGCGTCCCAAGGGAAGCAGACATAGAGGGGCTCTCTGGGGAGGGGGAGGGACCGCCGATTTGGATTTCCCCGACTATGGCGTCCCCGAAAGCTTTCGAAGATAGCATACCTTACGAGGATAGGGACCCTGCCCTATTTGGGAGAGCATACCTTACGGCCCCTGAACACCATCACTTTCAATCGTCAGCAAAGTCGCGTTCAGAGGTTCAATACATTAAGTAAAACCACACTGCATCATTATTAGTGCAGCCGCAAGGCAACACATTGATTGCAAAGGAACGAGTTCAACTAGCATCTATGGTCCCAAAACCACCGCAAATACCTCCGCAGCCATCCACGCGCTCTCCACGACGACCAAAGGGTGACGCGTGCACAATCTGCACGCCCCTCCTCCTTCGACAGTGATCGTCTCTGTTCTAGCGACGTTTGAAGGTGATTTTTTGGTCAGCTTCTTTTTATGTGTGGGGCTAGCGCATCGCCGCACACCATTGGCATCGAATTATTAGGACCCTGCTGAGGCTTGTCGCTTCAACTCCCAAGATAGCACATTCCACGGCGAGGATGTGGGCAAAGATGTCCCATTTACTGGCCTCCTCGGAGGTCACTATATGCCCACTGCTGAATATGGTATAGGGGGGGGAGTCCGCCGAGCAGGACCGTGTCCACCCATGGTTCAGCATAGTATGTGCTCTCAAAGGTACACAGCTAGGCTTCTTCGCTACTTCCGACCGGTTATCACATCTCCTTTCATTTTCGAGCGCCATAACCCACACCTAGGCAATATCGGGATGTGCCTATAAGTGAAAAGCGGTAAAAGCCGAACCTATTTAAGGCCATTGAGACAGAGGAAGCGCCAAACTCGCCCGGATCTCTGACGTATTCAACAATATCGCTAAACTTCCCCTCTGAGTCTATCAATGGACACAGCAGTGTTGCAGGCTCAGTTGGACGGATGATGCCTTCCAAGAGGGATAGCGGATCCACGGATACCTTTTCCGGATGCAAGCTAAACGACAAGAATTATAAAAGGTTCTTCGATAACTACCTCGAAGCAAATGAAGGGACTCACTCATATGTATCCAGAGCAGAATATTCTCCAGAGGATAAAGATAGTGATTCGATGCATACGGAACGTAGCACATAATCGGCTGCGGCGCGAAGTTCGTCTGCGCTCATGATGTGCTCCTTCTCACCTCGAAAAAAGTTATTGTGGGCCTGCGGCTAGAAAGCACACATTTGGCCATCAAATAGAGTTGCTGGCAGGAGATATTTTCAATCATAAACCAATCACTCTGAACTCCCTATACTTCCTCTCTAAAGACACTGGCGCAGTTTTACCAATTTTTTATCAGTGATAAATCATGGAACGGTAAAAAACAGAATTTTCGAAATTGACCAATTATCTGCTAGTCCACCATTTACTTTTATTTGGAATCTACAAGCGTTGTCAACACTTTTCCCAACTAAAACTTTCGAAAAAAACTTCTTAGCGCACGCTAATGGAACGGCGTGGTGGAGACAAGGGTCGCGCATTGCACAGATTTTAACGAATGGGTTATTTGATTTTCAGGAGGAGGGGGGGGGGGATTTAGATTGGTGGAGGTCCAAAAGTTGGGAATGGAGGGTGGTATTCTCGGAAACTGAAGGGGTCTTGGTGGCAATAGATGGGGGACGGTCAAGGTGGCGTTTTTTTTTTTAATTTTGTGGAGAACTCCGAAAATCAGGAGAGGATTCATTAGACAAATTTACTCTCGACGGTCATTTTAGAGGGTGCGCGGAGTTGGAGTTGAGTATTCCGAGAACCATACTATTGAAAAAGCCATGATAGTGGGCGGGAATGGGTAGGGGCGGATCGCATGGAGAGACTCTTTCGAGGCAACAGTGCCAGCAGGGTGAGCGTGATCGGAATCGGCTTCAATATCCCAGGCAGATTCCGACCACGTCCACTTCAAGGCTGTTCAGCTCCCTTCCTAGCAGCTCTCCAAGGTGAGTTTCTTTGTGGTCACACTTCTCAACTGGGGGCTGAACAGCTTCGAAGTGGGCGTGGTCGGAATCGGCCGAGGGGATAGCAGCCGATTCCAAGCACGCCCACCCTGCTGAGACTGTTGCTTTAGGGCTTATGTCAGACTGCAAGTCCAGCAAGTCGCCAGCGAATCGCTGCGTACGAGCGATGCATCAGATGTTCGAACGATGCACCAGCTGTCCGAAACATGGGCCAGCGACTTAGCAGTGTTTGAAAGTGGCAGGTTTAGACACCCCACTATGAGAGTCTAGCCCCCCCCCTACGGGAGCCTAGACGCGCCACTTTCGAACGTGGTCGGGTTTCAAACACTGGCACATCTTCGAACTGCTGGTACATCGTACACACCTCTGGTGCATCGTTCGAACCGCTAGTGCATCGCTCGTACCGAATGATTCGCTAGCGAATCACTACATAGTCGCAAAGCCTGATATCGGCCTAAGGCTGGTGGTGGTGGTGGTGGGGTAGTATCAAGCCCCCTTCCTCAGAGGGGAGGGGTTGTCAATTTTTGAAATTGGAACAACAGAGGGTTAGATTTGGTGGAGACTGCGTAGTGACGAGAACTGGCAAGGTGAGGTGAACTAGTCAACTCCTCTGCGGAAACTCGTTCAGAAACTTTTAGCCTCTGAATTTATATGAGACTTTCTTTGAGTGAAAAGATATCATGGGCAAGGCTGACCAATGCCTCAGACGTCGCGGCTCTGAAAGCTACAAATGAGCCGATCTTAAAGCTCAATAAGATACAGGGCTCATTCCAGAATAACACTCCTTCCCGTCAAGCTATTTAACATTAAATAAAAACGAGAACAAGTGCGGTCACTGTAACAGCTCTGAGCGTTGTGAATAGAAGTTCAAATTTTAGATACGAATTTGAGCAGATCTGTGATGCGCTGTTAAGTTAGAACTTGAAAAAAATCCTAGACACTCCGCTATTTATATGACCCTTGTTCTAAAACAAAATAAACAAGCATGCATCTGCAAAGAAATACAAACAAAGTTGTCGACTACAACAATCGTATCAGATGAAAACTGCGTTGATCAAGCACTATTTATTACCTTATATGTCTACGACAAGGACCAAATTGGGATAAAAGCAGAATTTTTATAGAAACGAACACTGCACCAGTTTCAACTCTAAAGTTAATCTTACAACGCATCACTCTTCGGTTTCAAGTAACAATAAATAACAAAATAACAACGAGACAGAATCCACTTGTAACTGAGAAAAATCACAGATAGATCAGATGGCCACAACGCAGCAAAACATGTCATGTCAAAACTTTTAGAACATATCCCCCATAAGAAAATTCAAAACTCGGTCGATAGTGTAGCAAGCGACGAGATCGAAAGCGACACAGTAGACAAGAATGTCTCGCATCTGAAATAAAAGAGGATTGATATTTGCCCTAGATCTGAGATTCACTGATTAGAAATCCAGAGAAATGCACTGATGGCAAAGATGCGCCGCCTAATCGACTATCATCAGAAATTGTACTAATCTAATCTAATAGTCGAATTGTACGATCCTGGACTGAGCGAAATTCTGTTCTTGCGAATCATATGTTCGGCAGACCGCTTAAGTTACTACTCCACTCCGCCCGGTGTCAACCGTCACGTAAGCACTTTTTCAAAAAATTTGCGTGTGAGCCCCCCCTCCGTCTCAAAGGGGTTTCGATGCATCGATGCGACCACCCGCCACCATCATTAGTCTAAGAAGGCCACAATCCCCCTTCTCATTCTCCGATCACCACCCTCACCATTATGGCTGTTTCTATAGTATTTGAGTCCGAGGGGGGGGGGGGGGGGTAAATTGGTACCATGAAGGGCAAACTTATTAATTTCGCCTAAATCTCACTACCTTCGTAAGAGAATTCGTCAAAACCCCTTCAAAAGCAACCCCTCTATCAACATACATTTTCACTATGATAACCTTGCTGAACGTTAGAATGCGAACCCCTTCCAGAAACCACAAATGCGACCCCACGTTCCAATAGGGCGAACGAACGGTTGACCTGGATCCACCCATAACCAAATTAGTAAATCGATGTGATGTAAATTGGCTAACCTCTAACGGTAACACTACTAGTTCAAACTGCTGCATAGCATCTTCCGAGGCGCCTATAGCCAACATGAAAACAGAAGCTCCTGAGATAAGGATGCTATAAAGCATAGCTTTGTTTTCTAACAAGGATTCCATGAAAGGACGACCCTGAAAACAGAACATCTTAAGCTTACAACTAAAATACCGAGATAGGATGGCTTCCAACTAACCCTGTAATTTACAGCAAAGGTGCACACTTGCAATGCCATAGAGATTATATAAACACTTGTATTAAGGATACTTGGAGTAAATTTGGCTTCGAGATCCACCTTTTCGTCGCTGTAAATAAAACCATGAGCAAAAAAAGCTCATAAGGTCTCACAAGGCACAGCACTACAACAACTTCCTCAAGTTATACATTGTCTACAACGCTAACACGAATTCAGGAAAAAAAAGAAAACCCACCTCGGAGAAGCAGCATGAGCATTATTCACAACATACAGTAAACAACCAAAGTGGACTACAAATTGGCCGGTTACAGTTAAAAGTGTGTAGGCATTGAATATGTTGCTTAACGGCCGTTGCTTGGATAGGGTTTTCAAAGGCTATAAAAGGATATGAATAGACGCATAATACAAAATTGGCACTATAATTACCTTTGAGCGAGATACAAACAGAAAGCAAGCTGCCAGAAGTAGTCCCTGAACTGTAGCCTGAGTGTCGCTAAACTTGACACCATCCATATAAAGAGCAGATAATGAATAGGCCGACACCAGTGCATTCAGGGCGAGAATCTTGAACATTTGGAGAGTTGTCACCAAAGTACACCGTCCTTGCTTGATGACATGACATACTGTAATTAAGAAAATCGAATTCTGAAAACACAACTTGTAGCACAACAACTTCTCGATATTGATAAGCCTTTTTACCGGGAACGGCCTATGGATTAAGACATACCAATAGTTCGGCACCATTGACAAAACCAAAATGGTTAGTATTTGTACTGAAATACTTCATCAGAAACCTCATGCGCTCCCTTATCACGTTTTTACATTTGCTTCTCGATATATCCGATACCGCCCCAAAATATGACAATGAAAGCCAAGGTAAGACAAGGCAAACCCACTAGATGCTATGCTGGTGTACTTTGATGTGAATGGAGCAGCAATAGATGCGTCTCCAAGCCTTGTGATCGACGCTCGTTCCTCCTCTTCCAATTCTTTCATGAGCTTTTCCAATTTGGTCTGGGCATTTACTACGGAAGGGTGTGTGCTCCTGAAAATTGAGCGGATAGTCTCCAGAAACATAATCGAACCTCAATAAAATAGTAGTACCTGGCCCTAGCACCGGGAGGTGCCTCACCACGTCGCCCTACAGTGCTTGGTATTCCAGCGGGTACAGGAGGTGTTGCACCAACTTGTATAAGTCGACGCGCCTCATCGATTTTCTCCTTCTTTTCCTTCTCCTTTTGCTCAGCCTTCGTGGCGTCGTACGGATGTGATAGTAACGCCACACCTGAACAATACGACCCAGTAATTTAAGAACAGCTGTTGACCCAAACACAATAGCCTAGGCTGCATCCGTGACATAAAAGTATTGAATTGAGATATAAACAACTAACGCACCAACATTGGAGTGTTTCAGAGCACCAACATCGTTAGTTCCGTCACCGCACATCAAGGTCACCCAACCAAGAGACTTGTATTCATTAATTATACGTTCCTGGAATATTCTGAACGTTTAATTTGAAAACTCGTTCAGCACTTGGGGCTGGACTTGAGACTCGCAACAAAACAGATTGAGTGCGCGGCTCCCTGCTTGAAAAATCTTCAAAATCTCCAATCTCATACTAAACGAGCTCATTCATCAGCTGAAAACTGTACGATGTGTATCGCTGTGATTACACGCCGAATTTAAGCCATTGAGGCCAGTCCAAGAAAAATGACAACAGAAAGAAACAACATGCAATCCTAACTCATTGTTCAAAATGACTATTTATGTGGACTTCCTTAATTCTATATACCAGTTGAAAAGTTCCAGAGCAGAGTAGATCGACACTTACCTTTTGTTTCGGCGCCATTCTGGCGAACACTCGAACATGCATAATAATGTCACGTAGAAAACTGTGCTTACTTTCCAACAAATACGAAAACGCCTGTAATGAACAAAATAAAAGAAAATATCAGCGGATGAAAAGCCCTCATACCGGTCCAGTAATGCAGAATTCATTTTCCATGAAGAACTTCTTCATCTGTTGCTTGTTTGTGTAAGGAACCACATCGTACTCCACAGATTCATCCACTGCCTTGAAAAAATAGGGATGCTATTGATGAATGATGATTTCGAATTTGGAAAAGTTAGCCCGAACAGACCTTCCACATCCATGCTGCAGTCTTGTCCATAGGTTCGTCCAATACCAAGGTAGGTACCTTCTTTCTGATGAATTTGAGCACCTTGGCTACATTGCATGCCGTCAGTGGGTTATCACCAGTTACCATAGCCACCTGGAAATTATCTTACAGATTTAAAAATTTTGCTACTAATCCACTAAACCGATCAAAAGGCAAAATCAACCTTATGGGAGCTTTCCACAATTTCTTTTATCATTGCCTTCGTGTCTGGCTTGAGAGGACAAGATATCACTACGAAACCAGCAAATCGCAAATTTGTCTCCAAAGCTTCTCGCTTAGCATCCCTTAGCTGAAATTAGTTCATAAACCGATGATTATTACCGCTACTTGTGAATCCACCCACCTCTCCAAGCCTTGTTTGAGGAAGATCCTTGATTCCCATCGCTAATACACGAGCACCTTGTCGGGTGAGATTCGTGAAAACCTCGTCATAATCCTTTGGGACATTTTCGTACTATAAAAAACTTCTTCAATACGAAAACAAGCCTGAAAACATTCAAGACAAACCATTGATCGCAGTGTTTCTGGAGCTCCTTTTACAGCTACTATCATTTTAGGTTCTTGGAAGCCTGGAATCTGATATCCGGCAACAACTGTCATTCTTTTCATTGCGGAAGAGAAATGATAACGATGGAAAATTTTCAATCCGGTCAACTTGGATCCCTTTGGCGGTATAACTGCGTCTCCTGAAAACACAGTAAGCCATACAATATGTATGAGAAAACCTGACTGACAGATTCAGGAAAACCACCGTCGAAGACCAAAACGAGTACCTTTAGTGAGCGACCAGTCACACCATGTCAAGCAAGCTTTTTCGAGTGGGTCGCCAACAAGATCATCGTCGAATCGAACAAGGCTGTGGCAACAAGCGAGGACCTCAAATAACCCATGACTCAATCCAATGGGTTCCCAACGTCATTCTGACAATCACATGTCTCAGCAAACATATCAATAGATACCTGTATAGATTCCAATGGAACATCTGCAACAGCTTTCAGGATACCATTCTCTTCACTGGAGCTGAAACATCTCATATTTTCGCCAAGAAATAAGAGCAAGTGGAAAAATGAAGCTGAGCTCACCTGAACGCAATTCCCTCGACAACTAGGTTATCAGTAGTAAGCGTTCCAGTCTTGTCGAAACAACAGATATCAATTTTTCCAGCGAATGGGATACGGAATGGCTCAGTACAAAATACTCCTGAAAAGAAATGCACTTGTTTTAGCCAAAAAAAGTGTACATGTAAATTTACCTAATTTTTGAAGAGCTATCAACGACGTATTGACAGCCAACGAAAGTTCTATCGGCAATTCAGGAGGTATGACACTAGTTAGAATAAGCGTACATTCCAGAAATAGTTTATACTTGTTGCGCTTCTCATCCTGGCTACCTAAAATGTACAGTAAAAAGTGAGCGCCCAGCAAAAAACTGACTGCGTGCGCTTGCAGAAACAACTTTCTTGATGACTTACCCACGACCCATAGATATCCAGCGGCAGCAATTGCAAAAATAAGCAAAAATAAAATAAAGCAAAACGTTTCAAGGTTGTTCGCAGTCACTCTTTTCACACCAAACATGATGGTCCTGAAAATTGCATCATAAAGTATCTGATGGCGTGTTTAAGTATTTGTGAGTGAGTGTTACGGTTTTTATGTAGATCTAGCAAAGGAAGTAGTGAATATCGTCGTCAGTTTTACTGACAAGGGTAGCAAACCTCAAAAGCTTCCCTTGGCTTGTGTTGAACCCTGTCCTCAACACATAACATATACAACCATTGTCTGGACCTTTGAGGCCATCAGTTCCCTTTGCTAAAACAAAATACGTAACGTAACGTTATGAAGACGGCACCGTGGTGCGTAAATCATACCAGGTGGAGTGTGCTGAACAATTTTGGTTCCACCAAAAATGACATGAAGTCGGCTATCTGCATCGATATCGAAGTACCTGTCTTTCTCGAGATCTTCGATAGGCTCCTAAAATGGCAATGTAGTTGATTCAAGGGGAAAAAGGTAAAAAGAAGAACAAGCACATCGAATGAAGCTACATATGCTTAACTATACCTTGCTTTCCCTTTCAAGATGGTCTTACAATCTTCTAGCAAGGAGGTGGGGGCATGTGCGACAGTACTGTCGCTTATGGAAGTTCCAATTTTTGCAGCAGGAGGAAATCCAAGAGAAGCGTTAGCAATTTCGCTTTCGCTTTGACACCCATCCAAGGGCTTCCTTCCCCTGCGTCATTTACCATTTACTCACTTCAGTCGAGATGAACTTTTCCACCACTCCCCCCCTTACTGGATAGACCCGGAGCTTCATTGCTTCGCCTCAGTAGCTTCTTTTTAGTAGTCAGTGCTAATCAGGTGGACTGCATGAAATGCGCAAAATGCGTCAATTGCCTAGAATGCGCTACCTATGCATTCCATGCATTACACGCTGGCTAAACTATGAAAGCGACTTGTCGACCCTACTCGCCATGAGATTGCACCCAAAAAAAATACTTTCAAAAAGAAAGACATAAGTCAAGGCATCAGCAAGAGACGTTAAAAAACTATTTATACCAAGAGCGGAGTGAAGACCAACCTTCATTTGGGGTACAGACTCTCCGGTCAGCATGGACTCGTCAACAATACACGGACCTCGTAGCAGAATCATGTCACATGGAACAGCTTGATCATCAGAAGACCGACCTGAGAAGGTCCTTTTGCAGAAACTACATAAATAATGAAACTGGAGCAGCATAAAACTGTTTGCTAGAACCAGGATGGACAGGTGAATGTTAAAGAGAAGATTAGGAGAGAGAATTTCGAATAACTGGAATCTAAACTAAAAACATCGCTGTTCCTGTCACAAGGAATGCCAGCAGAGAACAAAACAATTCTTTGTGGAATACAGAGGTCGAGCAAATAAAAGTTTTTTTTTCAGTTTGCCAATCACCACTCGGGTAGTGAATTAAGAGAAACAGCCACCAACAATCAAAATAATCTTGGAACAATACAACAGTCCCCTCTGGATTTTTCCCTACTCGCTTCAAATTCATAAAAAGGGTCAGAGGTCGAGGCCAACTCTTTAGAGAGAAATAAACTGCAAACTTACCAATGGAAACAATATCGCCGGAAACAAGATCATCTGTCTTCACCTTTGTCCACTTCTGGTTACGGTATGTCTGAAAGTGGACATAGGCTTTCATAAAATTTCATTCGTATTCGATCCCAAGCACTACGTTTACGAACCTGAATCATGAAAGCCTTGTTTCCCATGTTTCTGATCTCCTGCATGTTCTTTAATTGAGCTTTCACTAGGGTGGCCTCAAACGTCATCAACATGAAGAGAGTGAAGAGTGAGTAGTACCACATGTCCTCGAGGCACCAAAGCCCAACACAAAACACCTGATCAAATGCACATATCAATAGGAAGAAGAAAAGCCTAGTTGAGCAACTAGTTGAATGACTCAGGTAAAAAATTGGCACCTGGAAAACAAAGAATGGAGCCGTTGCACGCTCTTTGAACAGATCCCAGAACTGAGGAATGACCATTTCTGTCCTAAAAAGTGCAGAATTACACCAAAATGAGGACGATTCCCCTGAAACTTCTAGCTGTCTGTCCCTGCATGATCAAAATAAAGTCTGTATAAAATGATTGAAAAAAAATACTAACTGATTGTCCCCTAGAAGGTATTTGACCTCTCCCAATTGTTCATCGCTCTCAATTCCGCGAGATTGTTGATAATACTTCATCGGTTTTCGTGAATCGAATATGACTGTACTGAATGTATTTGTAGCCTCATCCAAAGTGTAATGAACTTTCTGGAACTCAAACCATATTTTCGAACTGCCAGCTCTCTGAAATGCTTTCATATCGTTTGAAAAGAGTGATAGGCTCGTGCGAAAAGAAGGGACCATTTTACCTGAGTTCTTCTGAGAGGAACAAGCTCTGCCCATCCATTATTGGGCGTCGGAACAACTTTGGCCAATGTTGATTTCCGCGGATCTTTTTCCTATAATAAAATGTCCAGGCTGGAAAAGCTGTCGGACTGGGAAAACTGCTTCAATTTACCTCTTTCACTAGCTCTGCTCATTCATTTTTCTCTGTCTCTCTCTTTCCTGCACCTTCTTCTCAGACCCCGGCTTTCTTGCATCCTTTTTCCCTTATCAACATATTTCTGTGAATTTTCTCTAAGAGTGAGTTTCCCTTTGCAACCTACATTTCTCACCACCCCCATTTCCAGTTAGCTCCGTAATGTTCTCCATGTATGACCCTCTCCACACTTCGTTCTCTGCCCTTCTCTTGACTTCACTCACGACCTGGCCTTCCCTTTCGTCCTTCTTCCTGTTGGGTCTTTCTTTCTTGCACTCTACAACTTCCCCAGGTAAACCATTTCCTGCTAGCGCTCTCCATATCTTCATGTTGCAGCCTCTTACGTGATCAATCATCAATCGATCTGATGTTCAGTTCATGACCATATATTGTCGTGAACATAAGGTGAAATGAAATAGCGCACTGCTGAGGAGCTACCACGCATGCATTCATCATACACACAAATTCATGACTTCTAGCTTAAAGGACGATGAACACTAGAATAGTAGAAACTCACCTTTATGCAGCTGAGCGCGCACTTGACACCGACGAACCAGTGGCAGAACAGAATAATCAACGCTTGGATGAGGCAGATGATTGCTGCGCCGATGAAACCGAGTTCATAGTACTCATCGGCGCCGTATAACGTTAACCACACGTAGAACCAACTTGCGTAGAGTACTTAAAACACAATTTAGCCGTTTGAATATATCTCAATTTTACCCAGTGCTATCACCGCCTGCGCACCGCATCTCCCCTCTCAGCCCTACGTCTGGCGAGGGCGGACCCACATGTAAAAAGGTGCTAGAACACTACTTCTCTTAAACTTCACTTCACGACGCTCAATAAATAAGTCGCTCATACTCTTCTGTACTCTCAAACACAATAATATCCACTAAACCACCGCGAGGTGTTTGTAAAAGGGCCCAACATAGCCCTAAGTCTCTAGTCACCCGCAACAGTTTGCTCATCACTTTTGCGATATGAAGGGTAATGAGTTCGTATAGCATCGTTCAGAGCTCGCATCCTTTGAGATTCAGCTCAAAGTTAACCGGTCCTTCGCGCAATTCGATGAGGGAGCCGCATTTGATTTGTGGTTTCGGAAGGGGGAAGAGAGTCGCCTTTTGGGATTGAGCAATGTTTATAGGGTGAACGGAGTCAATGGAGGTCGCTAAGGGACCTGCGTTTAGGAGATTTTTTGACGAATCGATGGAAGTCTTACTAGATAGTGAGGATTAGGCAAACTGGACAGAGTTGGCGCGTGTCGACTGGTTTCAAATCAAATACTTGCTATTTGGGGACAGCCCTAAGGCCGATGTCAGACTGATGGTGGAGGTAGGGGGGGGGTCGACCCCACCCCCTTTGAAGGGATCGAGCTCCCTTTTAAGGGGGTTGGGGTCGCTAATTTTTGAAAAAGTGCGAACGTGGCGGTTGACCCTGATTCAGCTATTTGGTGATAGGAGAATTGAGTAATTAAGCTGAAATACCGTCTATATCGCTAAATCATCCGTTCCCCGATGCTCCCCGATGCAGCACCAGCGACTAGTCGACCTTCCACCGCCATAACTGGTTCTTGTAAAGCATTTACCCAACCATAAAACTCACCTCCAAATGGAGCAGCATACAAATGAGCCCAAAGAGGTCGGCTTCGATAGGTGGTGACCGACTCCACGAGTGCGTCCACCGGCATGCCGTTTTACCTAAGAAACAACATAGAAAACATAGAAGTATACTTATTTCTCGAAGCACAACATAGGAAATTCAGGATAACGATTGAAGGGCCCTCAAGAAATAAGCAAAAAGTTGATTGAGCAGTTCGCAGTCAAGGAATAAAGCGAACAGTTGCTCACTAGGAAAGCGCCCTCATGAATGACGTGCGTGACCATTCTTGTTACAAGCAGATCAATAACGAAAAGAATAAAAACAGAAGGGACGGCTTGGCTGCAACAACGAATGCAATCAACGACACGACAATGGATTAGTGTCCAACAAACGCGCTCCAGCGAAGCAGCGCTGCGGTTGCGTCGCGATTCGAAGTATCACGTTGGCTGTCACTTATTTGTTTCCCATTTTGGTGTTTTCCTTCTATTTGATTTCTAATTTTGATTATGTAGCGTGACTGTGGGCTCAGTTTTGAAGCGGGCATCTGTAATATCTCGAATGGATCAGTGACGATCATTTTGAGGCAATTAAAAAAGACAAAACCTTTATAACTAGAGTAGCTGGAGTGGTTCGTTTCGCTCCTTCTCAAAAAGAACCTCATTATTCCGTCATTCCCCGGAGCTGGAGAAACTGGCAATTCCGGATTTTGGATTTGTTTCTTTATGGAAGAACGCAGTCTCTCTTCGTCGATATGGAACCTGTGGGGCACAGTTCATCGCGAACTGACCCCGATTTTAATTCACATCGACTTCTCTTGCAGTTCCTACTGCAAAGTGTATCTGCAGAGGAGAAAGAAATACCAGTTTCATTCATTAGGCGAGATCAACGTAGTATTTGTGAACAGATGACCTAATAGGTGGCCTATGATGGTGCCGCGGCGTTACGCTTATTTGATAAAATCCGTCCAGCGCACTCCGCATTTCCTATAAATGGAAACAGAATGCATAAACCCTTTGACGACCGTACGACCCGCCGGCGGGCCACGGCAGAAATTTCCTGGACAGTTGTCTATTTTGATAATCTTCACTGGAAGGCTCGACTTCAAGCGACGATTGGCCAAGGAGCCCTCCTGGAAACCACTCATAAAATGCCCCGAAAACTGCTTATGTCTAGCGCAAAAAGGAAGAAAAACCCTTGGTATGGCCCATCGGTCGCACCTCACGGAAAATGCGCGCGGTCCCAGGCGCCTGTCACGTTTGGAGCGCGCGCTCGTCAAAGGGTTAATATCCAGGGCATCAATGACGGAGAAAAGTAAAGAAAGCGTTCAAGCTTTCTTTGTGCCTGACAAATTGCGGTGACGAATCAACAGATAGGCTCTCAATAAGCTCTCAGCTGTTAAAAGCCTGTACTGTAGACGATCAATATACGCTCATATCAGTACATGGATTACAAACACAGCGCAATTGTAGTTATTACGGCGTCGGCTCGCAATAATTCGCTCCAGCAACAGTAATCCAATTTTTCGCAAGGCAAGTAGGATTTGGTGTGGGTGGACCCTTTTATTGTGCATGGAGAGAACAACCATAAGCGGGTATAGGTACATTCGAAAGTGTTTGTCATGGCTTTGAAGACCTGCTACGCTTTCCGCCACGACGCCCCCCCCCCTCTAATTACATCTGGGCCCAAATGTCTTGGATGTTTTAACCTTTTTTTTTTTGAAATTGGTGCTCGATTCTAATCCGCTACTATGGTCAGCCAGTTGGCGTTTCTCAGTCCCTTTTTGTCAAACACTCTACTATCATTTCCAATAGTGGCATTTGATGAAGCAACAGCCCCAGATGAGGTCGTGACAAACGATCTGTTTTATGGATTGGATAAAGCTGCCTGGGCGTACCAAAGTCGCGCCGTTGTCGCGGCACGAAATTGCGCGTCAATGGCGTTAGATCCTGACAAACTGAGCTAATAACGCTAATGTGAGGTAATGGACGAGATAGTTCACCCACATTCATTCACCCACACACAACGTGGATTGTGCAGTAACGGGTAGTTCAACTAGGCACGGGTTAGTAGAACTGTGGAAGAAGCATGCTCAGACAAACAATGCAAGCACTCCCTCTCTTCCTCTTGGCGAGGCTGGGCGTGTTCGGACGAGCATGCGGCTCCCCACCATTCTTCACGATTTTGGGCGGGGACGCGGCGAACCTGCGGCGAACGCGGCCGAGCCGACGTGCGTTGCATAGGGCGCGCAAACTGTAATGGAGCGCAATCAAATTTCGATCGATGGCATCGGCTGAGGCGATACGTGCTCCATTACAGTTTGCGCACCCCATGCAACGCAGCCGCGCGCACATCGGCTCGGCCGCGTTCGCCGCAGGTTCGCAGGGTCTCCGCCCAAAATCGTGAAGAATGTGGGAGAGCCCGAGCATGCTGGAGGGAGTGCTTGTTAAAGGACGTTCGCCCGGCTTCTTTTTTCATTTCACTCACCTCGGCATCCACGACTGCATTATCGACTGCTACTACCCCACAAATTTGATCCGGTGTTGCAGGTTTACCCGAGGAACAGAGGGCTTGCTTGGCTTGAATGGAATCGGGTTCACGACATGACCCTGATGACCATGCACGCGATGGTTTCAGACCACTTGGATTTCCCTCAATGGTCCAGCCGCAAATGGCCAGATCACAGACAATTAGAGGACGGCGCCGCCCGACTCGGCTCCAAATCCCAAGGGGAAAGGTGATAGCCCTAGGTCTAAGCCTTGGAGGGCAGGGGGACTCCATGGTAGGTGAGCCAATTTTGTTATGTCAAAAGTTTGAGTCTGTATCACAGTGGCCACGAACCGCTGTTAAGGCGAGAGAGGGCGCAAGTGGGAGCATCAAATTGGAGCGGTTTGAAGGGGCATGTTCAAGTAGTCCGTAGACGGCACGCGATAAGCGACGCCTCCTGCCGCTACCCTTTTTCACCCGTTCGAAGTTTATGTGGACCGTTGCTGGATCGGCAGCTTTCATTTGTATTAGTTGTAGATCCACGTGCTCTCCCATATCTGTTTTTTTTTTCACATAGGCACCAGCACGTGGTTGTTATTCATCGGGGTGGCCTTTTTCGCTCTTATTTTTTTAGTAGGAAACTTCGGGCACCTCTTTTTCTCGTTTTAGATTCTCTGCTAGACAACATCGAATGTATCAGTTTTTATTTCTAGCTGACCTCTGTCCAATAGTGACAGAGTTCAAATACATATTTATTTTGATCAATATCTGCATCACGTGTTTGGCGGCGTTATGCAAATGCTCCAGCATACGATTTACTTCGGTTTCACCATTATTTAATTGGCTCCATCATTTTGGTGAGCCGTAATGCCTACATGCTTACGTGTACTCACTGGTGGACAGGGAATCAACCGGAAAATCATGCGTATCGCATGAATTTTCGTTTTGTATGCTTGTTTGTGATCGTTTTCCGTGCTTAAACATTTATGCAATATGGTGCAATCTGATCGTGCGCACTCACATCATGCATGTCATGCTCACTGGTCCATCCATTGGCAGCACATGCGATAAGTGCCTACTGTTTGGTGGATCCGGCTTTCTTTTCACCAGGTAATTAATTAGATCTTAGGCTAATTAATGAGAGGATATGGTAGTTAAAATTGCCAGCTGATTGTCAGAGCCTCACTGTTAGTCTTTTGTCGATTGAATCATTGATCATTTAAATTCCGTGTTTATGTGAAGTTGCTTGTAAATCTTCACTGTGGTATTTTCTCTCTCTTTCCTTCTCTCCCTCTCGCTCCCTCTCGTTCTAAACTTCCGTGCAGTCACCATCTCCCTGATCAGCCTCGTCTCGAATTAGCTCGTACCGGAATCGTATTTTTTGCAATAATATATGCGTTGATCACTCCTTTTTTCTTATGTTTTCTGGTCTTGCTGCCCTCTTTAACTACAGTAGCGGTCAAAAGTGTTCGCCGAAACGGTTTTTCATCTATTACTTTTTTCACACGTCACCAATCCATTCCAAATTTTGATATTTTATGTATTATGATATTGCCAACAAATAACAATACATGAGTCCTCATAACAACATGTTCAAATGGAGAGCAGAGATCAAATGCGTAGACTTCAAAAAGGCGGGGAAGGATTAGGCACTACAAACGAAACGAGTTCTACAGAAAACAATGATAAACAAGCTGAAATCAAACTTGACCTTACTGAAACTTTCAACACTTTGTCGGAAAACCACGACTCTCAATCACTGCTGCACAACGAGCCGGTAATGATTCGATGAGGTTCAGGATGACTTCCGTCGGTATGGCATTCCATTCCTTGACAAGTTGAGCAAACTTCTGATCCTTGTTTGTGCACGGTTGCTTGGCACACCGTCTCTCCAACTCTTCCCACATGTGTTAAATCGGGTTCAGGTCCGGTGACTGGCTCGGCCACTCCAAAAGTCTCACATGCCTCTGCTGGAACGCAGCGGTTACAACCCTAGACGTGTGTTTTGGATCGTTGTCTTGTTGCAGAATCCATCCGGCTGGCATGTTTCGTTCTGCCCAAGGTAGTACGCTATCAATAATCATATCCCTGTAAATCTGCCCAGTCATCTTTCCGTGAATTCTGAGGAGAGGGCCCATTCCGTGAGCGGAAAAGCGCCGTATACCATCACCGAACCTCCATTGTGCTTTACAGTTGCTTTGATGTATCTCGGATTGAATCTTTCACCGGAAGGTCGCCTTACATACTTAATACCATCTGATCCGAAGAGCTTGAACTTGCTTTCGTCACTAAACAGAACCTTGCTCCAGTCGCTTGAGATCCAGTGAAGATGGCGGCGAGCAAACTCCACTCTAGCCTTCCGATTTTTGGATCTGATCAACGGCTTCCTAACCGGACGCCTTCCATTCAGTCCTACCGCACTCAGCCTCCTTCCTACTGTCCGCCTGCTGATATTCAAGCCATCACTGGCACTGAATTTGGCCGCGATATCGACGCAGGTGAGGCTGGGATCAGCCAAAGAAAGGCGTACGATGCGTCTGTCCTGACGGATAGAAGTCAAACGTGGCCTACCGCTTCTTGGCTCGTTAGCTACAGTTCCTCTTTGGCGAGAACGGCTGAGAATCGACGACACTGTGAGTTTTGGGATCTTCAAAATCCTCGCGATCGTCGCACCCTTCATGCCGGCTTCCTTCATGTTAACGATGGCCTTGCGCGTGGATTCCGAAGTCTTAGTCCTTGTTTCCATTGCTGAGAACATGAGAATTGTTAGCCCACTTAGACACAATACTGAAAACCCTTCAAAGAAGAAGGAAAGAGCAAACCTTGCAATGGTCTCGGAGATGCTGAAAATGGTGCTTGCAAAAAATGCTGCAGCAGATCACGTATAAGCAGTCGTGTTAACAATGCAAATAGTGCTGTCTTTGTGCAACATCAGAAGGCATAAAGCATCGAAATTTGAAGCAAATTGGTCAGACAAGAAAAATGTTATACACGAAAAACCGCTTCGGCGAACACTTTTGACCGCTACTGTATATCTCTGAAAAGGTTTAGGGGCGGACCGTCTGCCCAACTGTGGTGCAGCGTAGCTGTCAGGATCCACAGTGGGCAATACTGTTCCATCGTTACCACTCTTGATCACTGTATTTTTATTTTGTAGTGTTACCTTTTTTCAGCTTCTTCATATCCACAAAGAAGTATTGAGTTGGTGCCTAATATCTTAGCGCTTTCGTTCGTCATAAAAGGTGATTAAAAGCCATATGTGAAGCTAAGAAATATAGATGTCTCATCCATTAGTTTTTACATCCTCTCACCAATCCGCTAACTATTTGATATAATTTCGCCAGATTTCATCAGTTTTAATGTAGTGATGCAGTGATACTTACTAAGGTGTCTTTCACAATGTTTTTCACGTAAAGGCGCACTTTGCCGTGAAGCAGTGTAACATAGCTTGTTGCAGTCACACCTTTCTATTGTAATTGCAGGCCTGATTGGGTTCGTGTTATATGCGGGACGCCGCGCGAACCGAAGCCACTTTTTTTTAACCCGGTGAAATGCTCTGAGTGGGCAATTAGCCTGTAAAACAGCGTAACTGTTCCGAGCCGCTTTGGCATTCTTATGCTTCCATGAAAGGCGCACAATAGCAGATATGGAGAGTAGTGATTTTCGTAGTGTGCAGACGATCAGAATCCACTTCGGCACGAATTTCTCTTGTTTCAAGAGTAGCGCTTACAAATGAAAATATCTAGTCATCAGAATAGCTTTGTCATTACGTGCACTGTGTCTTGTACTAGGTACACTTCGAAGCTTTTCCTATTGATAGTGATCTGATATACGTTCTTCTTATATTTGTACCATCACTATGTAAGCGTGTATGTGTGTGTCGTCTCTGTCATATAATTCGGGATCACCTTCAGATTGACCTGGATAGGCCGAATCAAGTTAGGGGTGGGTGTTGAGTAGGCCAAGATGTACAAAGCACGCGTCAACTAAGCGGAGCACCGTCTGCGATGAACTGAGCGTGCTCAGAGGGGTTGGGGCGGTGTCAAAGAAAAAAGTTTCTGGTTTGGTCTCAAAACAGCTCCAACACAGGGAGAAGTTTTGGCACTATTGCACTATTACAACCCCAGTGGGGGTGACATGGGTCAAAAAATTTTTTTCGCTGAAACTTCGCATATTGGGGTTATCGAGGGTCCTGATCACGAATATGACTTCCATTTTTGGCGCTGGCGCCAAATTGGTGCAAAATGGCGCCAATTGGCGCCA
>KZ345478.1:67702-80424 GCA_002352805.1 Teladorsagia circumcincta
CGAGATCGTCTTCCACAAAGGCCTAAAGATCGCTCAAGGTTCGAGATATGTCCTTTAAACCGGCACACACCTCTCCCTAGCGTTTCTGACGGAAGGTTAGAGGGAACAAGCGAAAATCCCGAACGCGGAAAATAAACTCACTCAGTTCACTATCGCAAGAGCAGAACAGCGCCACTCTCGGTTAGTTATGGTTAGTAACTGAGAGCTACTTTGCAGTCTTTGTATAAAAGCTAAACTTTAGACCTGCACGTCTCAGTGTTTACATCAGTAGCTCACAATGTGGCGCAAACGACATGAAATCATTCATGGAGGATAGACGCTCATTGCACACATTCATTCTGGGATTCCGCGCGTGAATCCAGAATGCCTTAAGCGCCTTTCTAGCGGAAATTTCAGTCTCGTAAGCCAGGATTTTGCACTTTACATCGAATTCATTTCCGCGGTGCTTCTCAACTGAATGCTCGCCGAGCAGTGTTGTTATTTTGCCGCGCCCTTTTCCAGCAAGACGTTCTTTAATGCGTATTGCTAGAACTCTCCCAGTTTCCCCTATGTATGTTGCGTTACACTGTTGACATTCAATTTGATAGATTACGCCACTTTTGGCACAATCTCCAACTAAACCGTTCGGACAAGTAACGCAATGGTCTGACATGCACTGCTTATCGTAGAGTCTATTTCGTACGGGTTGGCGTTTGATGTTGTCGTTAGGAATACTCACTAACACAACGTCATCGCCCAACTGCGCACGAACAAGACACCGTTGTATTGCCGCAGTTACTCTATCAGATATAAATGGCATACATAAAGGCACTTTGTTTTGACGCGGCACGCTCTGGTGCTCACAATCAGTGTGAGCTCTTCTGCCATGTCGCGATACAGTATAGCCGTTGCTCATCTCGCTGGAAAAAGGCGCGGCAACATAACATCACCGCTCGGCAAGCATTCAGTTGAGGAGCACCACGGAGATGACTTTAATGTGAAGTGCAAAATCCCAGCTTACGAGACTGAAATTCCCGCTAGAAAAGCGCTTGAGGCATTCTGGATTCACGCGCGGAATCCCAGAATGAATAACCGCAATGAGTGTCTATCCTCTATAAATAATTTCATGTCGTTTGCGCCACATTGTGAACTACTGATGTAAACACTGAGGCGTGCAGGTCTGAAGTTTAGTTTTTATACAAAGACTGCACAGTAGCTCTCAGTTACTAACCATAACTAACCGAGAGTGGCGCTGTTCTGCTCTTGCGATAGTGAACTGAGTGAGTTTATTTTCCGCGTTCGGGATTTTCGCTTGTTCCCTCTAACCTTCCGTCAGAAACGCTAGGGAGAGGAGGCGTTTGGCGGTTTAAAGGGCATATCTCGAACCTTGAGCGATCTTTAGGCCTTTGAGGAAGACGATCTCGTCAGAACGTCAGGCCACTAATAAAACTTCCACCTAACAACCTCGTTGGCAGAAGAATAACATCATAATATCACAGCTATGCCGAGGTTCTACGAAGAAAGAAGTTGGAATCTTCTGAACAAGGAAGTGTATTTCTTCTCCTCCTAGTCTTCACCTCACTAGCACCCCGAGCGCTAGCAGGGTGAGCTTTTCTTGTTAGCCCCTTTGTCTAACCAGGGTACTTTCTGCCGTGGCGCTCGTGAAATCTTTTTTGCGCTCGTCTTTCGCTTCAAAATCCATTGTTTTGCTTATCGAGTGGTTCTGGGTCCATGATCGCACCCATTGTTCCCTCAGATGAACAAGGGCACCCTGCATTACCGTTTTACGTCCTCATTCCTGACCTTGTGCGATCACGTTCGGCCTTGAGCCCACGTTAGCATCCTCATTACAGCGAAGTGCAAGAGCTTTTCATGGTTCTGATCCATTGGCCAGCAGTCACTATGTGTAGCTCTCAAGTCTTACCACTGCTCAGGATGGCTTATTGCAAATCTATGTAGAGAGGCGATGAAAGAAGACCTCAAGGAGAAGAGCAGCAAATTTGGCTGAAGCGGCCTAGGCTGGGAAACGCATCTGCACTCTGTTCACGGTTTAAAAGTTTTCTCGGACGCTCTTCCTTGTCCGTCGGCATCAACACACTTTCTGGGTCTGCGGGTTCTTCTAAAGCTATTTATAAGTTTCGTAAGACCGTATTCGCACTCCGGCGTACGTTCCACACACCGTTGACACTGATCTGTCCTTCATTGCTAGGTTCAATCCATTTTTCGTCACCATCCGATTCTTTCAGGAACTAACAAGGGGAGGTCCTCCAGGGCGTGTAGGGCTTTTCAAAGCGGTTTTCGCATGATATAGAGGCATGAAACACAGGATTGCGATCCATTTCCGCTAACTGGCCCTTTGAACGCCGAAAAGGCATGAAAATCATTATTCCAAGAATGGCCACTTTTGCCCGTTCAACGTGAAGACTTTTGTTCCCGGCGTCAACTATTGGCATAGTGAAGGGCACCAGTAAACTGCGTCACGAAAATAAAGTGAGATTCGGCCAAAAAATGAGTGTTGCTATAGCGCGTGCTGAAGAGTGTGAGGACTTCCATATTAATGGTCGGCTACTGCTTGAGTTACAAGCGTCGGATTGTGTAGCGGATAGTGATGCGGACTGAAGCTGGATAAGGTGATGGTTTTGAACCCCATGGAGCGAAATTTCTTGCGTTTTGCGGCTGATCTGTGCTTCATGCACAATGCCCCTATATCGTGCAAAAAAACCGTTTTCGAAAAGCGCTCCATGCCTTGAACGACCTCCCTCGTAAGATACGAAAACTGTTGAAAACGCCGCTCACATGAGGGCATGCTCCGCCTTAACTGAGTGTCTTTGCTTACTTCAAGTGTGTTTAAAAACACTTTATATATTTTACAAGAATGCTGGGTTGTGAACGAAACTTTCGCCCCAGGCGGGACTAGAACCGGCACCTCTCGCTTTCTGGGCAAGTGCGCTACCAGTTACGCTACCGAGGCACCATTTCATCCCAAGTCAGCTTTTCATGGTATACGTACCATAGCTTTCAACACACACGCGTATAACGTGTTGAGCCGGTTAGCCGATATCGGCAGTGAACCGCAAGGCTGAAAGCTTTAGCAGTTGATTTTGACTTGTTTTTGATTGTTAACTGCTGTTTTTGGCCGTCTTTTTATATATTGCTCTTACAAACCAATTCCACTCTGGCTCGCTGTCTTTGTTATGGACGAGTCATGAAATTTTTAAGAACCTCTGCCCACTTGCGAAATGCCCCGCCCACCTCGCTTGTATGAGAGAACATCACAGTATTCCGAACGCGGAATGCGTTTTTGGAGATATTTACGACTGATTCAAGGATCAGAAAATCAAATCAGGTCAAGAAAAGTTCTCCGAGCAAACCGATTTTTCAAGGCCTCAAGGCTTACTAGAAACAAGCGCCTCACAGCGAAACGGAAACTAAAAGTGCATCTCATAAAACGATCACGTCATGGATACACACGCAGTGGCACGAATGAAACAGCAGAAGCAAAAACTGTGTTTATTACTCTACACTTGGCTTCAAAATTATGAGTCTGTCGTGGCTATAGAAATTTATTTATTTATTTATTTATTTCAATACACTCAAAGGTGCGCACACAAAAAAAGAAAAACAATGAAATAAGAACAGCTGCGCTAGGAACAGAACACCATTGGTATTGAAAAAGCCAGATAGCAAATATACTGGGTGTGTTGTGCTCTCCTGGGTGAGGTGTCGAAGAAGCGATGTAGCAGAAATTGTGTAAACACTAGGGTCACAGTTACGTTAGAAATGTACTTTATCTTAATATACAATGCGTTGAAGTTGCCAGATACGGTTTTGTATGAACATCGATGTTACGCTCTTCTATAGAACTCCACACAAAGTGATCAACCGATTCATCAAGTGGCAATTCATCGACGACTTCTTCGGAATCTAGAAGAATCATATCAATTCACGACTACCCTGACAAACTTTGCCGTTACCCTACGGAAGTTCAAGGCCTACTCACTGTTGGAAGACCTACCCTATCAGTGAAAGCGGTCCTTCCTTGCTAGTTCAAAAAGATGATTTTCGCAGATAAGTTGATGAAGAAGGTAATTTTTGATTTAGCACAGCCAATTGACAACAAAACTGTGTCAAATTCACCAAGTAGATACAAGAATCGAGTGAAGAACACGATGCTCAGTATATTCTTCCAAGACCGGAAATCGTAAATGCAAAATACGATTATAAGAGATGGCGCGTCAATTTCGGAAATTTGCCTAAAAAGAGGACCATTTGAGTGAATCTACATGGTGGACTACAGAGCAAGTCGAAGTCAACTCAATGAAATGGGTAACGGCGTTGTACTGCTGAAAAACATGTCGCTGATAACGCTTCTGCATCGTATACCATAGCCGGTGGTGTTAGAACACGTCTTCGTATTCGTCAAATCTTTCAGCCTGGCGTACAGATTGCACTTCTCGCCTTATCACCCAAAAGCCGAACAGCGTATTTGGTATTTGGTGTCATAGGTAGTCTCTTTAGGCGAAGAGATGTTTCTTCTAGCCACGCTCGTGGGTGGCACTAGTGCTAAAGTGATTTAAGCAAAAATCAAATCTTTCCCCAGAAGAGGAGCTTGGTCATGATACGGTCATGGCGTACAGCTGGCGAGGCAAGCTGGACATGCTTGAAGATTTACCTGGAGCTCTACCGACTGCCAGTATGTGCCTAATCATCGCCTGCTACCTTCTACGAAGCAAAATCGTTATGTCAAGCATATTTTTCAGCAGTACAACGCCATTACTCATGTCATTGAGTCGACTTCAACTTGCTCTGTAGTCCACCATGTAGATTTATTCGAATGGTCCACTTGTTAGCCAGGTCTAAATCCAGTGGAGAACCTATGGGACATTCTTGCTAGAAGTGCCCGTTCTCAAAACGATCTGTGCAATTCCGTGCATCTCCTGCAAAAGGCGCTACTCAAAGATTTTAAGCGGATCCAGAAGGAGATCTATAAAAATTGGTAGAAACGGGCACAGGTCGGACACCTCAAGGTGGGAGCGTCTCACGGTGAATACGTAGACTACTTATTCACAACCCAATACTGTTATGGCTGTAGAACACTGTGAAGAAATTTTATTCTATTAAAAAATTTGTCAAAATTTTTGATATGTCGTATAGTTTTGCAACGACCGTTTTTTACATTATTTTGACCCAAGATTTCCAAAAATTGATGAAATTTCTTGGTGATCCCCTGTTGTAGGTTTCTTTATGCGCTGAATCGAATGGCATTAACCATTTTTGCGCTCAGTTCCTCGCAACTTCACGAACCCAAAATTAGGGGTATAGTTTTGCAACGCAGTGTATATCCCTCACACTGTCGTCAATGTGTTAAGATACACACAGATTGCAAATGTGTTGTGGACCTCAGGTATGAGCTCGGATGTGGTATTTTCCACATTCAAGCGGAAAGATTAGCAGAGCAATTCTATTTGGGTTACAATGTACAACCTTCTATTCAGAGTCCAAAAATAATGCTCAAATCGATTAAAATCGAGAAAGGACGAAGCTCAAGACAACGTGTCGAAGCCAGAAAACGCGAAAGTATCTAAGCGAATAAGTTAATGACAAGAGAACAAACACAATGAGAAGTGCGACTGGTAAAATGGAAACCATGTGGAGGCAGATCAAATGAACGTCCACGAATGCGATGGGATGATGTTTTCAAATGTTTGCGGGAACAGATTGGAAGGATATGGCAGTAAGTTTTGAATGGTTCTAGAGCATGGCCTGTTCGCTGTTTCTATCAGATGAATAGCGGAAAAAAGATTAAATAATGAAACATCGATTCTATCTTCTACAAATCGATGCCACCGCAGAAATATGTATATAAGTATGAATAAAAAATAAATGTGTATAAATATAGGTATAAATATGTATCGCTGATTATCGCAAGTTACTGATTTATCATACCGATTCGAAAGCTATTGATTTGAGTCTTGGTTTATTATCGAAAATCGAAGGCGAGTGGCGGAATGGAAAAAATGGATATTAGGAACTAATCATCGATAATGTTAATGGTCTGATGATGGCATTATTGCCGAAAGCTCACCAATAAACTGTGAAAGTTCAAGAGCTTCCAGAACATTCAATCTACAACATCGATAAAAAGTTAAAGCTAGTGAGGTAAAGAAGAATCGTAGCTGCGTGGAGAGGGAGTGAAAATCGACGCAGAAGGAGAGTGGTCGCCAACACTGGAAGCTCATGAAGCGATATAGAGCTCCGGATACCAAACTGTAATAGTAGATTCGCCATCCTTGTCAGAATGCAACTTCCAGAGCAGAAGTGCGAACTTCTTCTTGAGCAGTAGCTGCTTGAGGTGTCTAAAAAGATGATCGTTAGAAGGGCGAGGTTAGGCGAACAGGGAGGGTGGGGCACGGTATCTCAGCCGATGTCCTGTAGCCTAGACTGGGTAATCTTTGCGACGTGGGGTTGAGAGTTATCATGCAGAGGACTGACAGAAACCCTTCTCGGTTTCTTTACTTTGATTGCATGAGCGAGTTCCTGGAGCTGGTAACTTGAAGGCAGTGATTACGGTATTTCTAGAAAGCCTTAAAAGATTCGTGGGGGGTGCTCAATGGTACGCGTGTGGCGAAAAGGCAGAGGAATCCGTCAAGAAAACGCAAAACGGGACCCCCTTCTTCGGCCATTGGGTTCTGCTTGTGAACGGGTAACAGCTCAGAAAACGGACGTATGAACAAATTCACCACAACGCGTTTGGTGGCACCACGCCAAATCACGCTCCAAGCGAGCGGCTCCAGTTGTGCGACTGCTGACAGCGCCGCTCGTCCAAATCACCAACTAAACTGGTGGGCGGATCGCTTCTGTGGGCGGAGTGCTTTCGAAGTCCTTCTCAGCAACCAGCGCACCTTTCGAAGCGAAACCGCCACACATCGCTTCCTTGTCACCCAAGTAACTGTTCCGTGTGATGAGTATGCTTCCCCGATGCGCTCCCTCTTTATCGTAATCGCTGCCTTTGGATGATAGCTGTGAGGATCTAGTTTCGAAGGAGCAACTCGTGGAATAGCATTCCTTTCCAGTGGCAGAAGCAGCACAGCAGAACATTCAATGGGCGCTGTCATAGTTTATGATGACGATGATTTATTATCGGTGGTGAATACAAGTAACAAAATAAGACGCAATTAGTAACATACAACCGATAGAATGATTGAAACTAAAATAAAACAAAACATAAATTGTCTAGAGAGGGAAGAAGGGGAAGGAAGGAGGTGAAACGCTTGGCTTCGAGCAGTGGCCCGTCAACACTGAAAATCGCTGGGGCGAAACGCGGCTCCGGATACCAGCTTAGTAGGTCCATCAACTCCGCCAAGGTCCACCTAATGTCGACGGGGCCAACGCTCCTAGCACTCAAAACCTATAATAGCTCGAGATGTACAAAGCAATCATGGCTAGCAATAACAAAGGATTCAAAGAAGACTGATGTTAGCAACAGAACATATTAGGTGTGCGAGGGTAACGTACACAGGAATCAGCGAATTAGAGACCAAGCTAATAAAGGTGCATTAAATTGTTTTCGAGGACAGCTGCTTACAGCACGCAGTCAAATTAGCGCAACTGTCCCCGAGCTGATGACTCATTCGATTAGCAAGATCAGAACTCAGTGCTAGCCCTGATTTCTGAGTATTTGGCTTATTCTCTTTTTGAATGAATTTGACGTCATCGAATTTACTACATCGGCTGGTAGGCTGTTCCAAATTGAGATGACTCTCTGCGTAAAGCCATCTTTATATAATATATGGTGAAAGAGTCTTCTCCCTCAATAGCTTAAAGCAGTGCCCTCGTGTCCTACCTATAGTTACAGACTTCCTAAAAAGCAGATCGAAATCAAAATCAATCTCCTCTTCGAAGAGTTTGTATGAAGCGTCATAATCCATAACCTTTCTCCTCATCTCTCTCGATCTTCGTTTCGGATGTGGAAAAGACCCGCTCTTGCGAAAATTCTCTCTGTGAATTTTACCTGAACTTGTTCTACTTGGCCAATTAGCATCTGAGTTGATGGCGACCATATTGGCGCACACTCCGAAAGGGGCCTAACGTAGGCTATGAAGAGCGCCAACAGAGTTTTCATATGTCTACTGGAGAAAGTGCGAAGGATGAGGTTACAGCGTAATTTGGCCAAATTCATGACTTTTTTACATATTCATCAAAAGATGAAGCTTTGTTATACTTGAGGCCAAGATCCCTTATAAGCTGAGCTTCTGCAATTGGAAAGCCGTATAGTACGAAACTGTTGCATTCAAAAGCAGGTCCTATTTTCATAACGTAGGACTTCTCAGCGGATATTTTCAAACCCCATGAGGTTGACCACCGCTGCAAAGCATCTAAAGAAAGCTGCAAGACATGCGGTTCATTGATAGAAAACAGCTTGACATCATCCGCATACGTTGTGCAACCGACTAATTCAGGCAAGTGTTGCGGAAGGTCATTAATGTACATAAGAAACATCAGTGGCCCCAAACACGTCCCTTGAGGCACCCCGCTTAGTGTTTCATACGATTCTGAAAGAGCCGCATTGATCCATACAACATGCTTTCTGGAGGATAAAAACGACACAAGAAACCATAGTAGAGAACCTGAAATTCCGGATAATTTCAACTTAGAAAACAGAAGATTCAGCCGAACTGAATCAAACGCTTTCTCAAAATCAACATATGCTACGAAGACAGTTTTCTTCTTATCTAGTGCTTTTTGCCACAATGGGATAGTAGCCATCAAGGCACTGAAGCACTACCTCTTAGGCAGAACTCCGTGCTGGCATCGAGATATTAGGCGATTTCGGGCGAGATATTCTTTAATGCGCGAGCATACAATTCGTTCCATTACTTTACTGACAGAGGAGGTCAAGCAAATAGGGCTATAATTTCGATAATCCGTTTTAGGGCCTTTCTTGTGTATAGGTTTTACCCATCCCAGGCGCCAAATCTCTGGAACATCACCTTACAAAAAAACTATTAAACAATATAGTCAGCGGCAGGGCGGGCAGCTTTGCGGAGAATAATATAAGGTAGCATGTCCGGCGAGGTAGAAGAGCGCAAGGGCAATTCGGTCAGTGCTCGGTAAACGTCCTCGCAGCCGATGTCAATCCAATCGAGAGTACATTTGTGAGTAGGTTCAAAAACGACTCCTGCTGAATTTAAGCCATAAAATGTTCGCAAATAATTCGCGAAACTTTAACTTTGTCGGAATCAAAAGTGCACTCCACATTGTTCTCATACGTGATTGTGTCTACGCTTGTAGTCTCCTTCAGCCTGACAGTACAGTACTTCCAGAATTTTTTAAGGTTCTTGGACAAGGCTATCTTCGTTTCGTATCTCCCTCTACTTTTTTCTAGTTTCCTCTTTAGCGCTCTGACTGCCTTCAGCTAGTCTGAATTTCGAAGCACCAAACCGTTCTGTACAGTCGTGCCACACGTTCTTTCAGAAACGAAATATGGCGGGGTTCTTTCCTTGAGTTCAATCTTGAGAAAGTGGGCACGTATTCTTTTATCAAACCATGACAGAAACTAGACAATGCGTCGTAGCACTGATTGGAGTTCCCCAGAGAGTGAAACACATTTTGTCAGTTAACTCGAACTAACTGTTGACATATTGTTAACATATGCTTTCGTAATTTCCATGACCAAAATCCCTCAGCGATTTAGCGCGGAAAGTGAAAGGCGAGTCCCCCAACAATGTAAACGAAATAGAAGCATGGTCGAATGTAGAGAACGGGGGTCCCACGGCCATGTTGGCAATAAGAGCAGAGCGATTACAGACTAGGTCAAGAGTATTTTTATCATGGTTAGGAAAAGTAACATACTGCGAAAAGTTCTGCGATTTTGTTATAGAGGAGGGCATCCATAGTAGAATGTGGTGCCTTGGTATCAGGAGTAGAGATTTCCAAGAAATACCAGGAAGATTAAAATCTCCGAGGATTACCATGGGAGTGCTTCTCTAGCCCAATTCTTCTAAGTCATCAATGAAGGATCGAAAACTATCAACCGAGGAAAAAGGACTGCGATAAGAAACAACCTAAATGACCTTCAGGGCAGCTACGGTAATTTGAAGAGTGGGACATTGAATATAAGGTAAAAAAAATTCAAGGAGGAAATCTTTACTGAAGGAATGGAATTGTGAACGAGGGCGAGAACTCCACCTCCCATCATGCACCCTCGTAATCGCAGCGAAAAAATCTGAAAGGGCGATTCGCGCAGATTGTGGAGTCGCGCATGAGTTGAGGTTTGCACCAAGACTCAGTGATGAAGATTGCTCTGGGGTTGTGTAATAAGAAGTCATGGGGCTCGGGCAATTTGTTGTTTACTGAACGTGCGTTGATCAAAATAAAAGCATCGCGAAAATCAGGAAGCTGCCTCGCATGTACAACATCCAGATGAGAGAGGGCCTCATCCTAGAAGCTAGCACCTGGGCGTGCATGATCGCTGTCAATACTGAGGAAACAGAATCCCGTCGCATCGAAACCGTAATGTTGGAGGAGATGCCGGAGTCCAAATGCTTCTTTCACAGGATTTTGGACGTCCCTTTAGAGGGGATGGTGGATCGAACAGGTGGCTCTCTTGGATTTCTGAGTTCGTGGATTTCCAGGGCCCGCACCAAAGAAAGCAAGCTCTCCTGCTTTCTTGTTTAACTCTCCAGCTTGCTTTCTCAGATTCCCATCAAGGCGGAGTTCTTCCTCAGTGTAATCGCGACGGGCATAAGAATGGACGAATTCTTCCGTGAAGCGCTGTCGTCCGGACCTCATATGGGCGAGCAGTCGGTCCTCCAAACTTCTGCTTGGGAGGTCAATTTTGATTATTAGGCCTGTACCACCGACTCCTCTAGGCTGGCCTTTTCGGTATCGATGAAGGGTGATGGTTCCCTTCGTGAACTCAGATGCCAACTCATCACCACCCAAAGTTTCAATGAACTCCTTGAGCGCCTCGTAGTCAAACTTGCGGGTTGCGACTTTTGCTCTCCGATTCCAATCCATGCTATGCGCCTTAGCTTGTCCTCGATCTTAGGTTCATCCGCCCGTACCTCTACAAGGGTAGAGTACAGAGTGCCCTGCGCGATAGGAGAAGGGCTCTTCAAGGCCTCAATGCGGGATTCGATGGCCTGCAGACGCGACAAGATCGACTGCTAAACTTGGTCGATCCTAGAAATTTCTGCGATCATTTCCTCCAAATATCAAGACAGAGCCGTCTCGATTTTTCAACAACACGTTTCATATGCTTCAATCATCCTTGCTGCCCACAGCGGCATTTCAAGAGTGCCGTCCTCTTCCCTGGATTGTTTCTTGTCTCCTCTGGCCATGTCCACAATCGATAGAATTGATGTAATTCCGGTGGTCGAGGGCGCTGCAGGACAAAAAAAGGGTTGAGGGGAAACCCCGTGAAAAAGGACGAAGCTGTTCGCAAACTGATCACAGGAGGTCGAATAGGGGTATGGAGCAGAGTAGGACAGAAAATTAATAAAAATGAGAAACAGGGATGTATTGAGACAATATAGATTGACAGAAAAAAAACACCGCCGCACAGTGCGTTGCAGTGTATCAGGATTGCAGTGTATCAGGATTGCTTACGCTGCACGGGTGATTCTATTCATTTTGAGAGCCCGACAACGACCCTCTTTTTGTTGTCGTAGACGATCCAGCGTTCATTCCCGGTTACGAGATCTTATAGAAGCTCGTTCCGATTGAGGCTAAGTAGGAGCGACTGGGCGAGTGAGACACGGGTGTGACGCAAATCTTCGGTCAATCGGTGCGGAATTCATCGTAAAGCTTTCCTGTGACCGTTGTCGTGAAGGTGTCGAGCGACACTGCTTGGGTCGCACTCGAGAAGCACCGCCAGTTTCCTTCTCGTGATCTCCCGCTTCTTCTTCGCTTCGCTGATAAGTGGGTCGTATTCGATAACAACTGGTCGCCCGGTGCGAGGATCGTCGTATCTTCAGAATGGAAACGAACGAATAAACGACTAACCGTAGCGTGGCTGATGAGGTTCTCTCCGAATGCAGTGTTGATACTGGGGGCGACTTAACACATTCACGACAACTCCCTTTTCCCCTTTCCGGTCGCTTGGGACGATCGTGATTTTGAAAACGCCGCCGCCTCACCTCGCACCCATGGATTTTGTATTAAGAACGAGCAAAAACCTGAACTTCACAAAATATTTTCGGCAATTTTCAATGCGTAAAGGTTATCTAAGCACGTGATAGTAGGATTTCAATCAAAAGTACGGGAACTGGTAGTGGAAGGGCTAAATTTTTCAATTTCGTTTTCTTTCGAAAGCAAAAATTTGGTACGATCCAGAATTTTTCTTGAAGTGGAGCATGTCTTTTCTTGTAGTGGGTGAAGACCAATTGCAATTCAACAGTTGTTTTACAAGCTCGAGGAGGAGGGACTGAAGTTACACCAGGAAGGCAACCTCCTACTCGCACATTAGTGTTGGCCCTTTTAACATGCTCTCAAATGGCAGGATTCGCTAAAATGACCGGTATCGCAAAAACTAGCACCTACCACACTAGAAGGATATTAAATAAACAGCTCTCCGGGAGAAGGTGCTCTCGTGGGACCGTGTGACATGATGCCATGCTATACCACAGGCAAAATAGTGCGCGCGGTCCTACACGCCAGACTGCGAAAATGAGCGCGGTCGTCAATGTGTTAAAGCAACTGTGCCATGAGGGTTCTGGAGTTGGATGCTGTGGTATGGGACG
>KZ345478.1:136616-146668 GCA_002352805.1 Teladorsagia circumcincta
ATTAGGGGGTCAGTAAGTGAGCTGCTGAACATGGGCCTCGGTAGTGCGCAGGTTGGAACTTGACTTTTCACTTCATTCCCACTTTCTAATATCTTGCTGATTTTGAGTGCTAGCAAATTTTTTCCAGTCTCTGTGGATTCAGAACAGTCTATTCGCTCAAACCGACGCCGTACCATCTTTCTGAATGAACGAGGAATAGTTATAAGTTTCCGATTTCCGATGCTAGCTAAACTCGAACCAAAAACGAACAAGACAGTTCCAACGTCGGGGCACCATATGTCACCTTCCCTGCCCGGATTCCGAGTCCAGCGCATGGAATTTATGACCATTCGACAATTTAGTGAATCTCATTCCGCCGCCACTTCTCAGCCAAGATACCCTTTTCTGGAATTTCCGGCGATATATCAGTTTCGCGTAGTGCGGCCAACTGGCGACAGTTGGCGTGGATAGAACCGGTTCACATGCCCGATTGCTCCTTACAATACACACTCCGTCTTCCATTTCGTTCTTTCATACACAGTCCTGCCCATATATGTTATTACTCACCGAATCACTACTCAATCACATCTAACCAGAAGTCAGATTACTCATAACGGTCATGTGTTCTTTGCGTAGGTGTCTGCATTGAGTAGTGATGTTTGTCCCCGTTATAACTAAATCCATCGTAGTTCTTCAGGAACACTTCAAAAAGGGTTAACTGTGGCGTGTAACAATTTCAGAGAAGCGACCCCCTGCAAGTTTCACTTTCTTCCTCTTCCAAAAATATTGTTCCAACAATTATGCTTTTCCCCATTCTTATAGGCGCAAATATATACTACTTCTTCGACTCGATCAGACGGATGTTTGGCCTGACTTCAACCCTTGCTTCTTCCTTTTTTGCAAATGTAGTTTACCTCATAGATAGTTTTATGAATAATGAACACTTCTTATGAATACTTTTATTATGAACTCTAACTTTTATTGAGAATTTTTAACTTTTTTTGAATACCTTTGTATCGTAACCAAGGGGCGTAAGTGACGGCATGTCTATAAGCATCGCCTTTTATTTGTTTGGTCTGCGGGGTCGAACCCCATTCAGACCATTCTTTTCCATCATCGCAGTAACAGAGTACTAGTTGCTATAGATTTGTCCCAAGATGGAAACTCCAAATGGAACCGCAGGTGCCCTCATTCTTTAGTATGTGGAATATTTGATATTTGACTAAACTACTATTATTTGACTAAACCATTTTATCAGGTCAAATTATGCTCAAAAAACCTTTCGCTGCAAGTTCGTGTTCTAGTAGCATCTTTTTTCCTCTTTCTTGTCTTTGCAGTATTTGAATACCAAAGCAGCAAACTAATCTTGACGATACAGCCATACCTGAAAAACAAAAATTTGCTAGAATTCGGATACATGGCGCATTTTGGAGAGGTGAAGCACCGTTGAATAATTTTAGCTTTCGCTGCCTAGCAGCTTGAGTTAATGCAACTTTAGCAAGGTGCTCGGTTTAATGGTAAGAAGCCTTTCATTCTCCGAAATTGGCTAGGGAATTGGCACAAGGCTCTCCATAAACTGACCTGAAAAGGAGCGAAACGACCCATAATGATTATTTTGTTTACAATGGTTCTTCTTTCCTAATTCTTATGACGAAACATCTGCAGGATCGCTGCACCTACGCTTTCGAACGCCGATACAATATTTTCCTCGAGTCGAATTCATGGCGCACACCATAATGTGATTGTTCCGCGTCATTTTGGCATATGTCCAGCATTGCATTCATTGAAATTTCTATCTGGACCTCTTCGTTGGAAAAAAGACCCTCAATCTACCTCTTGTTAATGGCTTGCCATTGCCGTGGGAAGCCTTCAAGATTTCCTTTCACATCGTCTTTTCCCTTTTCCTCTTTCCTATTTCTGTTAGGTTATGGAAGCTCAATTTTCCTATGGTTTTGGCCGAGTTACCATTACAACACTTTTTCCAATACTCAGGTGATGAATTATTCCGATATAACCTTCAATAGCCACCCATAGGGTAGCGCTTCACACGCGACTTTCACCACGGTTTTTCTCACGCAATAATGACTTAGCCGCGGTTTTTTCCTATTAGGCACATCTCTTTGTTTACTTTGCCCCCAACAGGATTCCTACACGAAATGTTTATTCCATTGTCGATCGTATAAACTGCCGAACGCTGGTGGCCGCTGGCCCGTTGGTCGTTCACAAGCGCTTTTGTGTAGACGTGCAGCAACGGGTGGGCTCGAGGACGACCACGGGGGTTGATGGTGGTGCGAAGAAGGACATTAATTAACTTGCGGCGGTCCTCTTCTACATGTTATTGCCCGCTGTTATAATGATGGTTGACGAGGGCTTAACTGCGATGGAATCATCTTTTTTCTGGAAGTATGCAAGATGAGGCTGCGGTGAATCTCCTTCGGGGACGCCACACATCCAGCTTTCGTTAAAGTTCGTGGCATTGATTGATAGCCTAGCTACCCTTTTACAATTTAGCAAAGAAGTTTGATATCATAAAATAGCTTGTTTTCGTCTAAATAGGTTCCAGACTAGATTGAAAGGTTAGAAGTATTCAGCGTAGATCAATTCCCTTTGTGGGTTGCGCCATGCATTCTACTTCCATTAAAAATCATAGTAGAAATCTGAATGTGATTTGGCCCAAACTATGACTTGCGGCGGCTAGGAGAAGTGCAAGTCAGTATTTTCATCTTCTCAGACAAGTCTGGTACCAAATAACCGATTTCGAAAGGTTGAAAGGGTTGGTGAGCCCAAATGACGCACAACACAGGAGCTGATCCCCGGATTGCACCTTGGAAAGCAGCCCCAGTGCGCTCTTTGTGGATTGCTGGCAGGGAGAATGCCGCAGAGCTCCGGTAACCTGAGCCAGGATCGCACCACCGAGCCATGAAAGCGACACCGACGCCTCGAACCATTGCGCTCTGAATTTTTTGAAAAGTTGTGGCCCTGAAAACCCCAAAAGCATCAAATCTCTGAAAGATTCTGATGACATCTGTTATCGTGTATTCCGAAGAAAAAATTGATGGGCTTTGGGAACTTTTATGGGAGAAGCGAAACAGCTGTTTGTCGCTGGCGCGACAGTTGATTCCACTACATCTTTCGCCAGCTACCCACTTTGCGCTGGTTGCACTTCTCAGCTTGATTTTTGTTCTCCCACAGCCTTTGGTAACTTAGGGTTTTTGATCTTACGACTAGTATTCTGGGGGAGTCCGGCTCGCCAGCAAGGAGGGGGTCACAGGAGCTTCCATGAAGACCGGCTCGTTCGATTTCAGCAGCGACCAGCTAACAAACTTTTATGGGTGGTGTCTGGCTGTAGTATGATTTTGCACGAGAACATAAACGAAAACACGGTAGCGGTGCAGAGGCACTTTGTTCTAATGTGGAATTCCAATTAAAAGCACTATTCTAAATGGAGGGCATTTGAATGGCGCATTGTCCTTGACGTTTCGTTCTAATTACTTCCACTCGTCCCTGGCCCGAGCTCGAAAACGGAGTCATGCGGATCGCTCAGTTAACAGCCCTCTTGAATCGCGAGATTTCCGATTTCCGATTTTCGGTATCGAAGCTTCTACAAGTGAGTTCTCTCACAGAGGTTACTGTACCCTTCTTTTGTTTTCCTGATCAGGAGGGATAAAATCTGTCGTAGACATAAAACTACTTCCCTACAAATAAGATGTACAGCCTAGCTCGAGATCCCTCGGATGGGTTATCGTGGCCCCACCCCTTCCTCTTAGATACCCCTTACTCTAACCCCTTACCCTTCTGATTTTTTCCGATTTTCTTAGTTTGCGACTGCTTGATCGTTCATTTCGCATTTGTTTCCTCAATACTTCATACCTTCCTCTTGTTTCACTGCCGATTTTCCAGTTAGGAAACTGTTAATATCTTGGTACGACCCCTACCAAGCCTAAATAAGGCCCTGCTTTCTCAAAGATTCCTTTCATTCAGCACTTTTCATGAGCCTTGAGCTATGACCATGGAATGTCATTGTTGGTACCATATCTGGCACGATTCAAAATGGGCTGTTGCTTGAAATACCATAGAGCCAGCTGTTTCTTCCCCATCAAAGAACCAACCAGTCGCGCTTGTCCCTGTACCCGGTTGGAGATTACCATAAGTGCCCAAATCACAGATGGGTACTTGAGATTATGTCAATGACCAGTCCATGAAATCCTATTGAAATCGGGAAATTCCCATCTGTCATCACCCGCTTTGAGTTATTAGATCATCCTTCATTTTTCCCGCTCTTTTTCATCTCTAGCCAGCGTAACGTATCGAATTCATCTCATTCGTTCACGATCGAGGCATTTATCCTTTATTTGTGCTTACACGGTACCTAATGAGGGTCCTTTTACAGTCCACAACAACGATTCGATCGACTACACGAGGCCCCGGATGTTTTGTGTGGTGTGACGGATTGCGCAACGATGTCGTGGCATCTGTGGAGTGTCGTACACCGC
Source organism: Teladorsagia circumcincta (assembly GCA_002352805.1). Classification (NCBI taxonomy): domain Eukaryota; kingdom Metazoa; phylum Nematoda; class Chromadorea; order Rhabditida; family Trichostrongylidae; genus Teladorsagia; species Teladorsagia circumcincta. Next base: position 141,089 of record KZ345478.1, read on the forward strand.
TGAGCGCATTCTTCCATCATGGTCATTTAGCCTTGTGCTGATGACTAATTGCTCAAGTCATTCTCTCTAGTCATTATTTCTGCCTAATCTTCCATAGATCCCGTTTGCAAGCTGTTTGGAGCTATTGAACGCTACCTTTTGTTTGAAACATACTGACTATCCGCAGGTTCCGTTCTAACCAGCAGTTCTAAGGGGTGCAGCGGTCAAATTACCAAATTCGTGCGGTTTCTTTTAGAATACGCCGTGTATTCGAAATCCGCGTTCTAATAGTGGAATCGATTGAGTGCTATGGACCATACTGGCCTTTCAGCAACCGCCCACTGTGCGGGGACCGATAATATCCAGTATCCCCATTTCTATTACCCTCTCCCTCATAAAGCTCAGGGGGCCTGCAATTGAAGGGGGTGTGCAAGCAATTTCCATTTCCCTCGATGTTCGTCTTTCTCCTCGGGTCACTCTGTACAGTGATGCGCCTTTCTGAGTACACTAACTCGCTTCTACCTCTTTTCAATCATACAGATTTGGAGACGAAAATAGATGACGTGGGTGGCTTGGATAGGTTTCTGGGCTGGAAGATCAGAAGCGATTGGCAACTGAAGAAGCGAACAAGCGACTTCTTGCTCCGAGGAGGAGTTCCCGACACTTATCACGAGCACAGTCCAGTGCTTGAATCCTAGATCGCATTTCGCCCAGGCTAATCCAAGTTTTTTTAGTTCCAAGTTTTTCTTCCATTCTCTATCAATTCTTAATGGACTTCTCGTAACGGAAAAACACTGACTTGTACCTTGCCTGGCTCCTAAAATTTATAATACAAGACGCTTTCAAATGTCACCTTGACTCTGAAAGGAAGCACAGTGCGTGGCGCGTCCCAGGAAGTCGACCATTGCCAAATTCTTCTCATTTCTTGCCATGCTTCTCTGGGCTTGCTCCCTAACAAGTGGGTGTCACTGTAGAGTCGATACCCTAATCTCCAGAGGAAGGTCCAAATTTTCACTTCCAATCAATATTTACCGCTTTTTTTTTAAAATATTATCACATTTAAAAGTAGGGGGTGTCAAGTTGGGGATTCCGAAGGTTTTCTCAATGCTAGAGTGGTGCAGTGTAAAAGCGCTAACCTTGTTTGCCAAAACTTCTCGTTCGACTCCAGGGCGAGCATTGAACAGCTTGATATTCCTAAAGACCATTTACCTTGTTTTTCAAGAACATAGATCATTGCAGCACTTTATGTTCTGCTCTTTTTAATCTTTCTCCACCATATAATGATTTATCGAGTCATGAATCTAGCGGCGCATCCCAGAGGGACATTTTCAGATCCTAATCTTTATGAGGCTTTGGAGCGAATTGTGGTCGTCAGCATTGAACAGCTTTACATGCTTGTGGACGATTCAACAGCCAAGTAGCGATTTTAAGCAGGCTGGAACTTGTGTCATTGCAGGAATAACAGCGGCGACTCTCGCCACTATACCACTCACCAATCACATCCGATCATCTGGCGTTGTGCATTGTTTCTCAGATTTCGATTGCGCCGCGCACTTACCCCTATTCGAAACTGTAGGTGAATGGAAGTTGTGTTCGCCCCAAAAGCCGATGTCGGACTTTGCGAATCGCTAGTAGCGAATAGCTCGATTTGCAAAGTTTGGCATCGGCCATAGAGTGACTTGCACGGGCCAACTGATGTACAAATCGCTCTTATCCTCGCCAGTTAACTCCAAACCTAATCAACAAACCGAACACAGAAGGCTTTGCTGCCTTGCGACGTATACGTGGGGGGGGGGGGGGGGGAATTCGACCCATGAACATCGCGCATGTTTGAAGCGCTGCTTACCTTCGTCCAGCGTGCACTTACCTTCGTCCCGTGTGCGCCTTTGGGAAAAGGCAGTGCATCAACAATTCCAAGGACCTAGGTAGGGGCGGGAGGGGGAGAAGGGATAAGCTCCTAAAATGTCTACCAAAAAGGGCAGTGGCTAGAACAACCACTGTACTTGAATAGAGCTCCCTGTTCAATCTTCCACAGTCATTAGGTCGTGATTCCACCATCTCGAGATGATCCCGTGTTTTCCCATGCCTAATTTGTCCACACACCCATTGGTCTTATTCCCATTAGTCACGGATTGTTGTCACCAGTTCAAAACCCACTGGCTATTCTCACTTGGTCAGTACACGCGGAACCACTTAGCCCCTTCTTTTCGTGACTTTGTGACTATTTTAGCGTGACCATTATGCTACCACTTGTCACCTTGGTGTGACTCACTAATACGGTAGGTTCACACTTGCACATTGTATCATGATGTGTAAGTTCGGTGAAAAGTGACGATCAATAGGCTTGTTTGCAGTCAAAAGGATTACCAAGATTCGTTTCGAAGAAATGGGTTGTGTAGCTGGTAGCGCGGTGCGGTCACGGCGCGTCGCGTCGAACATGGGATAGGGGCGCCTTTCTGCTATAATTTTCAATTAGCTGGAATTTTTCAGCACAGATAGTGTGTGTAGTATATTTAGTCAAATAAACTAAAATTGAAGGCGTCACTACTTTCTACCGTAACTTATTTATTCTTGGCAGGACCTGCCAAAAGTTAGAAGAACTCTTTGCGTAGTTCGTCACTGCAAAAGTTATTGAGCGTAGCCCCTGGAATTAGATGTGACTTATGCTTACGAACCCCCTCAGATGCGCCATGCAGTCAACTTTCACTTTTTTTGAGACCCTGACTTCGTTATAATAATTGGCGCTCACGACCTCGGGGGAGGGGGGTGGGACGTTCAAAACAGAGCCGATTGTAGTGATAGTCGGAATACGTGACTCACCCACTTATATGCCCCTCCTCCAAAGACATGATCGCTAATAACTGATGCTATTCTTGAAATACCGTAATACATTTCCTCTGTATTCAATTAGTTATTAAAGTTTCACTGTACGTTCGTTCCCCCTCTGATGGCAGGATGAGACTAGTAATTACCTGCGCTAAGTGACTATTATCTGCCATCAGTTTTCACGCCGTAACTAGTACGAATTCATCATCAGCCACCTTTGGCCCCTATCAGACTGAAGAGACTACGATGAAGTTGTTTAACAGCATCCGAGTTCGTTCCCAGACCGCCTCCTTGTGTCCTGTCCAGTCGCCGCTCCTTAGAGCTTTTGTTCGCACGACGGGGCTAATCCGCTCATCAAACCTGCCAACACTTCTCGACTGCGTGATAGCAGCTGAGGACTGTTTTTGTGGGTCCCGGCAGTGATTGTAATTCCTTCATGGTTCTCACAATCGTGATATCGTCTTTACCGTCACTGTGACGGCACGCGTGTCCGCTCACACGCGACTGCGATTCACCCCCACAAATCGGCCTTATCACTCACAATCATGTGATAGGGGTGACAAGTTGGCTGGAGAACACACCAGCTACAACCTACAGTAACTGCACAGTTTTCATTTCTAGTCCACTCGTCTCCTTTCCTGGAAAGTAAAGACGTATTACCAGCAAGAGAAATAGTCTAAATCAAGAAACGATTGAAGGCGGATTATTTTAGATATTTTGCAAGAATTCAATCTGTCTTGGCTGAATGTGTGGTCCGTAATTGCACACACGTTCACAACATAAGGGGGATCTAATTTCGCCTCGTCTATCAAAGTAAAAGTTGATAAGCGACCGCGCCTTCTACCTCAAAGGCGCACTCCATGGTTAGGACACTGGTATGCTGTCCGAGCCGGGAAAGATGGAGCGGTTCGCAGGCGCACAGAATTTATTGGTTCTCACTAAATTGCCAGGAAGAGGCGCTAAGGTCTATGGACGCTGACGAGCCTTCACTCAACAGAGAGGTCCCGCCCAAGAAATGGCGTCTCAGAACGTGTACGCTCTCGCTCGTGTCCGTGCTCTCTCGTCCACGACTCTATTCCCTCTCCTTGGTGGCCAACATCTCTATTGTCGTGTTTGCTTCTCAGAACCCTACAAAAAGAGTGCACCTATTTGCATTGCCTTTTTTCGTTGCTTTTGGTCCACATCGCCATTCTACTTTCATTTCCGATCGGAGGACCATATCAATTTAGGCGTGGAATGTGCCTTCAAAAGACAGTCAGAAGTTAAGTGGGTCCTGAATGGAATGAGCGTGGTTTCTCAGGGGTACGGTAGGTGTAGACAATGTTGTCTACTTATAGTAGGCAATGTTGTCTACTTATATGGCTCTACCGTGAAAAGCTAGTCGAACGATTGCATTTTTAAGCAGCTAAGCTGGAAGCTCGCTCAAGTGCTTGTGAGCCTTGTGGGCACGCTGATTTTTCATATTACTTACTCACCCATACAATATCCTTACCTTAACAATGGTGAGCAGGCAGTGTTATTTACCTCAAAGTTCCTTTTATCGGATTTATGCGTGCCCACTCACTCACTTAGCACCGATCCGTTTCTGTGTTTTCGTTAGTCCGTGATTACGACCAAAACTCACCTATTCATTTATTCCTATTTCATTCTATTTCCAACTTCTATTCTTTTCAATTTACATTTTTCCTTTGATGCTCTCTTCTTCCAGTATTTATTTTTCCTCTTCCTCTTTCCTGAAACTTGTCTGTGTAGACTTACCAAAGATTCCTAAACCGTGAACCTTGACTTTTCCTCCTAATCATTGTATCGATCACGAGCGTGGGATGAATGACGGCGTAAACTGAAGTAATCAACTCCAGTGCGTTTGCACTTTTTTATGTGTACATGTATTAACTGAGGCCGTAGTACAGAAAATTGAATTCATCCCGACACGGAAGCCATTACCGCCTGCTACCAATTTCTTCTAAACAGCCTCCGTCGGCTTAGTACAACCGGTGATTATCTATCACTGAGCTTTAGTGGGAAGGTACACAGGCATGTTGCGCGGCGTTGAGCCTAATCAGACTATCTAATCTAGAATAATTGCAGACACATAAGTGTTGTATAAATCGTGTCGAGAGAACTCGTCCCCCTGGGGGGTACGGGTATTACTTGGCACGGGCGGCCGCCCCGCCCAGTCTGCACAATGCCAATGCAAGATGATGATAGATGGTCAGTCGGGCATTTTAGCCAGCCGATGTCATAGCGATTGCCGCATCCGCTACTCACACTCTTGTCTACGTCGACATTCAGAGCGATAAATCACAGACATGAGATGCTTTTTAATGGCTTCGATTTCGTCCATTGTACCTCGTTTTTCCGCCTCCCTTTGGGTTGAGTACGAACCCGACCGGTACACGCCCGACCTTTCGAGCTCATGTAAGACCCTATGCTTTCGTCATTTGTTCGGTGACCTTTTGGGTGATCACATAGGGTCCGGGCTGGCCCCCAGAATCTTTTATCCTTCATTGGTCCAATAGGGCCTTCACAAACTTCTTTTGTAACTTGTATGATTCAAATTGGAAGATTTATAGCCTATCGCAAGATACGGGGGCATTGAGAGGCATTCAAAACACGTCATACATACACTTTTGTTACAGATGGGGCTAGGCTCTAGGCGCAGCAGGAACAGTTCAAGGTTCGCGAATTTTTCGTTTCCTTCCCAAGCTCGTGAACTCCCCGGGTAACAATAAGTCGTAAAGGATGCCCCGCATCTTGCTATAGCGTTAGCTTCTC
>KZ345479.1:40530-57308 GCA_002352805.1 Teladorsagia circumcincta
GGTTGATGTCTGAAAACAAATTGACGTTGGCAAGAAACTCAAATACCGGATCGGTTTCTGTGTCTGGTTGAGTGAGACGAACGTACGCACGAACCTCTGCGGTATTTTGTTCTGCATCGACGCGGCCCTACCTCAACACGGCGGTCCTCAAAGTATGTTGCGACCGAGTGTCGGCATAGAGTACGGCTTGAAGTGACATGTTATCGAAGTCGTAGCGAACGTCCGCGATACGGGCCCGAGTCATTGCGGAAGAATTCGCTATCCCGACGTCGACGGGGCGAGATCGTGACCATCCTCCATCTGTATTCATAAAACCAACTTCGATCTCCATGCGTGGTGGGATCGCTCTCGTGCAGGCACGAAGGCGAGGATTGCGTGAGTACGTCGATCATCGTTGAGGAAGGTTTGTGATGCCAGTGCCGCACTGGCCAAGGCGAACATCTGGCCCATACGAGGTCGGGCCTCCACGGGATCGAGTCGGTAACTGTGAAAGTCCGCCAGACGATCATTGATCCAGGCCTGATCCTGCGGTGGAAGCCGTGACATGCGAAGTGGTACAATTGCCTCGTTGGGGTAGGCTGGAGGGAAACGTCGAATCCTACCATATGGTCACTAAAACTCGCTGGGCCTCCAAGTATATAGCTTGATGCGAGAATCGCATCGCACAGGATACGTTCGTGCACACATCTGTTAGGAGAAGGTCCTCTCGTTCGGCTGGAGCCAGTGGGAAGGAGCAGATTTGTGAGTAAATCGAAGACCGTCTCCACATCCCTCAAATGCTGCATACGCGTGGCTGACTGTCTGACGTTGACGGATTATCGAGCGGACCATGCCCAAGAGATTCCGTTGAGCAGCAGAGGGGGTGGCCAGAATAAACTCATAAACACGAAAGAAGAATGGGTCACTCGTATCCACGGCCGACGGTCGGGGAAGACGGGCTCGTCGCAGAGCACGTTTGGGGTTGCCGTGACGCAGAACCGCCGCTGTGGGTCGCAAGGAGATAACCCAAACGAGGTCCTTCACAGATACGTGAGTCCTGTCGAATCCTCGAGTATGTGTGAGGAAGTTGACCGAGTCCTGAGTCATTGGGATACAGTGCAGTTCGCCGTAATCTGGACCGTGGATAAAGAAGTCTATTGCTTCCAGGATAGTGCCGCTGCCGTAGTACCGGTTAACGACTTGATAAGGAACCGGTCATGCTCCACTCTTGGATGTGGGAGGGAGTAGTCGTGTTAGCGGGAAGCGGAAAGGTGTTTTTATCAGTCGAGCGACAGCCGTGTCCTCATGTGGCTGCTCGGATAAGGTCAAGGACGCGGTTTGCGAAGGTAGTACATGACTTGCCGGATTCCTTTCAACAGCTGGACAACTTTTGACGTGCCACGTAGCGCTGTTGCGGACTTTCGAAGAAGGGACGCAGATGGGAGACAAGGGGTACAATGGATTTCCGTGCGTCGTCATCCAGTTCCTCCACCTTTTCGCGTGCCGCGCTTTTAAGGTGACCCATTAGGAAGTTGGCTTGTTGTACTCCTGGAAGTGGGGTGAGGCGCATACGCATAATGTCTCCCAAGCGGCGCAACCATATGGAAAACTGTGCTCCGTCTTCGTTGTGGCCACTAAACGGAGTGAGGCGGGATCACTGCAAGTCTGGCTGGAGCATAACCACTGTCGGAAGATTGTCGAGCCGCTTGCCTACCGCCACAAAGGATTCATTCAGCTGCTCCGTAAGGGCTGTGTTACCTTCGTTACCTTACGAGACAGAAGAGCCGCCGTTGATCGAGAATCGTTCGAAACCTGAGTGACGACGAGCAAAGTGGCATTGCGGAGGTCTTACGTCGCGCCCACAAAGGGGAGAGTCGTCCTGAAGCTCCTCCAACTCGGGGAGCAACCATGGCAGTTTCGACTCGACGTCAGGGGGTGTGGTGTCAGAAAGAATTTGGGTCAGAAACCCTAGAAGAGGTGAGCGAGACTTCGCGAGATACGAGAAGTGGACATAAGTCAAATGGATGATTGAGGTGGTCTACCGGGGTGTTTTATACCAGAGAGCATGTGAGGGAGTAGAAGGAATGTGTAAAAAAATGTTGCAGGGAGATAAGAAGGCGGAATAATCTGCTCGCTGTAACGTTCTGGCTGAGCGAAAAGGATGCTGCCTACGCGGATATGTTTACCGAGATAAGATAACGCTGAGCTGCGCGAGAGCATGACGAGGATAGGAATGTTACACTATGCTGGGAAGAAATCCCACCAGCGCGAAGAGCAAACCGGCGTAAACGTTTGATCGTGATAAACGCAAAGATGATACTGGTAGGCTTGCAGTGCATCTGGGAAGTAAATACATCCCGAGCAGAGCGAGCGATTGCCTCCCAACGTTGCAGGAGGCGACAAAGCTCTGTAAACGATAAACGCGTAATTAAACGATTGAGCTAGCACGATAAGACCATGCCGAGGAAGAAGAATATGGAGGAGAAGAGCTTGGAAACTAGTGAGCGTGAGAACACCTTCTAAACTGTGCCGGCCCCACATTACCCTGGCTTTGAAATGCAGTAGCGGTAGAGTAATAGACCCGCATAAGACTGACTCTCAATATCGCTTCCCATCCGAGCAAAATGTGATTGGCTGGACCTTGACGCCGCATGAGAAAGATGCAGGCGCTGTAGCTGACCCGTGACGGAGGTCTCAGCCCATCTGCCTTCCTTTTGCGCAATTATCAACTTATCGAGTAGTAGCGCAATCAAAAGTGGAAGTCCCTTAAAAGGAACTCGCGAACGTCTCTCAGACGTTGCGTTGTCTCAAAAACGAGCGAAGTCAGGCTGCCGGCGAGATGATAGCCGCGATAAGCCCGTAATGCCGAAGCAACGAGGCTTCGCCGATGAAAAAAAACGGCGTAAACATAACCTCAGCTGTACAATAACGCCTTGCCCTATGGAACAGCAGAGAACACAGGAGAAGGGAGAGGAAAGAGAGAAAATCAAAAAATAAAGAATTACGACTGGCAATCCCGAAACTACCAAAAAGGTGGGGTTGAAAAACTAGAAAGGCTGCACACTGCGCAAACTTGAAAAAAAAAGAAAAAAGCGTGAGGATGCGCACTGCGCCCACCTAATAAAACTGGCGGTCACTTTGATATGCATACAAACCACGGCTCCGTTCTTTGTGCACATTTTCGCATCACCACTGCCAGGGGCTACGGGGAAGAAGTGGTTCTATCCCTTCTGCGCGCGCGAAACTCTTCAACACTGACCAGCTGAGCCGAATTACTGATTATACTGGAGCCGTCACATATAATGGGAACTACCAGAAAACCCCTTCAATTCTTGTGTACGAGCTAACCGCTCCCGTACGGGAACGCTATTAATGACCGGGGTGTTTCACTTGAATAGAATCGAAAGTCTGACCAAATGGTCGTCAAGCGGTTCATGATCGTAAGAAGACCGTGGTCAGAGGAGAAAAACAGGAGTGGCGAAGAAAGAGAAGGAAAGAAAAAATAGTGTGGTCAAAAGCTGCAGCTACTCGTTCGCTAGATAGGAGGGGAAAGAAGAAGGTACCCTCAAGCAAAAGCAGGAAAATGGTGGTGGAGATCGATATAGCTACAGAAAAAAAAGTGAGATATGACAAGAGTAAGCAATGAACTTATGCGAATAAGAGAAGGATCAAATCAAAACCAAGATATATGGAGCTCCATAATAGCACTGATCAATTAACCAGCTAGTACAAGAGAAAGAATGAAAGAGAAGGAATGAAAGGCCCGGAGAAAGAAAAAAGGGACCAAGAAAAGATCGCAAGCTGTAGTAAGAGTGAAAAAAGGGAAAAGACTCGAGAGTGTCGCACAGGCGTGAAAAGAAGAGAAAAGAAGGAAAAAAGAAAACTCCTGAACGACTACACGCCGGCATGAGTGGAAGCCAGAGAGCTGCCCAAATGGGGAAAACAGAAGAAAGGGATGACTGTGAAAAAAGGGCATAAAAGAAAGAAGCCCATAAATTGAATCAAAAGAAGAGACCATCACCAAAAATGAAAAAGAAAGAAGGACTCACCGTGCCCGGCTGGTGGACGCCGTCGCTACTACCAGTCAGAATACGTGTGTAGTGCACTTCTACAGCACAGCATACAGAGGCAACAATTTATCGGCAACACAGGATAACAGAATGGTCCATCTCGGAACGATGGAAGCGGGCTCAGAGCCAGGCTGCCGGTGCTGGTCCTTCCTTCTCGAATGAAGCTTCTCGGCTCCTCCTCCTCGACCGATCGCTCTCGCCGTCTCGGTTCTCCTCGTCGTTCCTGCAAGCTTATAACTTAGCTGAGGACTGTGCGATGAGTCGTCCCTTGTTGCCAATGAACGCACACCTAGTGAAGCTTAGCTCTTACAATATTGGGAATTTTTTCATCATTCACAAAAGAATTCTCCATGGAGCCATTTTTGACGCATGTAACATGAAATCGTTTCAATAGTTTTGGTAAAGTAACAATGTAATCAAAACGAGAAGAGTTCGAGTGCACCGACCACCAAAAGTGACCATGTCAAGAAAACAGCCACGTATCTGTTGGCGTCGCCTTTAGGGTGTGTGGTCTGCACCCATGCTCTTCTCGTTCTCCAAAATTGAGTATCATTGAGATTCCTTAGCTTCCAAGACGGCTTATATTCCGTCCGTCGCCCAACTTGACACGACTGCTCACATACTCCAAGCATTGTTAAGACAAATATGGGAGGAAGGGTGGCGGTTAGGTCGCCGTCATAGTCGGCGACGGACAAGCGATGGAGCGATCGCGATTCCCCTCCGATTGTCGGCAAGCGATTGCGCAATCGCAGTTGGCAAACGAAGGCGCAATCGCTTGCCAATCAAGTGCAAGCGACCCGCGAGTGACCCCGCTCACGTTCGATACACTCGGCGCCGTCAGCACCGCCATCGATTAGGGACTTTATCGCATTAGTCTTTCTTCCAAATTCACGTAGTTGTTTTCTTTCCTTTTTGCAGCCATGAACAGTATGTATACTATATCTTAGTGCGTAGGATGTGTTTGCCTTTTCGGGTAAGATTGTTTGGCTCCCTCACTCTAATTACACTTTTGGGCGCGGCCGAGTCAATAGTGGCGGCGAAGTGTGCGCGTAAATTTGAAAACGCACTAAAGGTGCCCGCGAACTGTACTGATAGAGCGTTTTCAAATTTACCCGCACAGTTCGCTGCCACTATCGACTCGCCGCGCTCAAAGGTGTGAATAGAGTAAGGGAGTCAGGTTGGTTAATTGCTACTTGGTAGTTGTGATTTTGAAAGCTGACTCTAAATGATTCCAATATTGTGCCGTTCATCTTGCATGTGGCCTCCATCATACTGTTTACAGTTTTTTTTAACGTAAAGTACAGCTTTTATCACATGCACTGTCTAGCCACGAGATGGGGGAAATGTTTCTCTAGTTGTGTGCTCGTTTTCAATGCTGCCTCATGCTGTTACCCTAATTTCCGGTAGATACGCCCGCGCCGTTACACGTGAAAACACCTCCGCTGGCGCAGTGTACTTGCGTACATCTGGAGACTACGGTAACTATCCCATAGAGGTACCTCTATACCCTGATTACGGAGACGCTTTGTTGTTGAGATCTCAAAGTTATTTCAATAACCTCTTTTGGAGTTTTGTGAAGTCCTTTGTGAAGAAGTAGTTTTATTGTTGATTGTGGAATTTTACTGTGAAATTGTTCAGGATTGCATGAGAAGATGATATTTTTTGGCCAGATATTCTTTCCGTATTTTAGTGGTGTTCAATTCTTCTCATGAAAAGTTACTCAAAAGCATCTCGCAATAGGAGCCACAGATCAAGGAGCTTTTTAGCACTCAAAACGAGAAGCAGATATGATGAGATGTATTGAAAATTCTACATAGCATTAACCCTTTGGAGACCGCGCAGTTTAGTGCTCGTGAGTCGCGTAGAACTTCAGTGACAGCTCTCGATCCAGTAAATTGGAAAATAAACTCGTTCTCACCTAGACGAAGACTTCTCATACGATAGCCAAAAGAAAAATGAGAGACCGTCAATCGCGCCAAAGCATGGCTCACACTGCTACGAGATGCACATGTGTGGTCTCGAAAGCGTGATTTCAAAAACAAAACGACGACAAGATACTACATTTTATCAAGAATACGTCAATATTGAGTCTATTCTCCACCGTTAGGTCAACGATTGACCTGTGAGAGACTAAATAATAATTCACACGAATGAATTCTGAAGATGTTTTAAGATATGGTTGAGTCCTAAGAAGGCTGAGCTGCATTGGAAAACGTGGAGCGCGCGCTAGACCATTAGTCGGAGCAAAGGAGACGCCGACGGAGGCATTATGTCCGCTTGAACACGTGCCATTCCTGGGCCACCGAATGAGAACATTTGATGGGTATCTGGCCGTGGCTATCCCGCTCATTCGTGGGATTGACGATACTAACGATACTGACGCTGTACGAGTTCCTAGACCTCTACGAGCTCATGGCCCGACATGTGAAAGTTGTCACACGTTATTGCCATTAGGTGCGCCAACATCCACAGTATGTCAGAAAGTTTAAATCGATTTCACACGCAATACATGACTAGGAATATACGATAACCACTCACCAACGATTCATGCTCACTTGAGCCATGTCTTGACCCACTAATTCTAGTTATCTGCTAATTTTCTATCACTCCTCTTGCAGGCTGCTTGTATCAGTTCATCACTCAGCAGTGGCTGTCTGACTTCGCGATTGCGGGCAAAGTCGTTACGGATCCGTTTGGTAATCACACATCAAGTGCCGTTCCCACTAGCGACTGCGATCGCGATGGCATTCGCGAATTCAGGCATCTAACAGTTAAGGGAAGATGAGAGTTTCTGAAGCTCCACTTTGGTGACTAGAGACTAGAACAAAATTGGGAAATTGGGGTAATTTTTGCCTAACAGCGCATTACTCCTGCTGATGTTCCAGCGAATTCAAATGCCACTTTTTGAAAATTTGCATATAAATTAGTTCTGTTGTATATTTCCGTAAACCATGCTAATCATGGATATCTTAAAGTTCGCTCATGACCCAGTTAGTCCGATTCAGTTCATTTAAGTAATTCAACAGTCTAGGCTAGAATGACTATGAATAGAAAAAGAAACTAGAATTGGACTAAGGAAAACGTAGCAAGTGAACCCTACTTACATGTGCTAGAAAATCAACGCGTTCAGCGAGGGGCGCCGTGTCTGCGATCGTAGTAGGTCCTCAGCCGCTCCCTCGTCATATCTCACGCTATCTCACCTTGCACTTCGTCCACATCGCAGCGAGTCTCCTGTTCTTGCGACAAGATGCGAAGAATTGTTGCTTATCCGCTATGTCTCCTGTTGATCCTTCGATTGCTGCGAGTGTTAGCAATTGCCTGCAAGCCACTATCCACGTACGTGGTACTGCACCGCTCCCACATCTCGTAGTTCTCGTGCGGGAGGGAAGAGCTCGTCGAGGTTGTCGAGCAGGCGCTGGAGTAATTTGAGACAAATAAGCTATTTGGGCATAAAAGTGCCGACATACCTTTATGCCTACCCCCCTGAAAGCAGCCGCATCTCCTGACGCGCCCGGCGTACCTACATCGAACGATAGAATACGGTGGTCGCAGTCAGTTAGGGCTAGTAGGGTGATTTAGAATCTTCTTTATAGCACCTATACCTGCTGCCCAAGTGTGCGGACCTCTGCAATCACTATGATTGTCATAACGAGATGTAAAATGGCACCAGTGTACCTCTATATGAATGTGTTTCCCAGCAGCAGTGGGTGGTCATATCTTTCTTGCGTGCTGACGGTAATATCTTCAAAGCCACCAGTTGTTAACGGTTGGAATGCCTCACGGTATACATTGGAACGAATAATGTACAAAGTGGTGGAATATGACGTTATCAAGCATTGTTGTTGAAGTCATCGCGGAAACCTCGCGGAAATTCCCTAACCTTTAGCTATGCTCATGTTACTTCGAAAACGCCGTGAGCTCGCCGAAAAGGCTCAAGAACTTTTGAAAAGCTTTTATAATACTTTGCAGCTCTTTTGTAGGAGGTTTCTGAGTCCTTTTCAATGAATATCTGAGTGTATTCCTTGTTGTTATACATTTGGATCAGTATGAGACTCGGGTAAAGAACGGTACTAGATTTTGACGTTTGTTGAATAAAACGATTTCTACCTCACAACGCAATATTGATACCTCTGAAAAATGAACCTGAAGGGAGATAGCGCTTCTCAATGACTTTCCTAGTTAGTCACCCTGCCCGAAAACTGTGTCTTCTGAAGATTCCTAATAACTATTACTATTTAGATAGAACAAGGAACTCCCAATCCTCTCTCACATTGAAAACCAGCTCACTCTGAAGTGAGATGAAAGTTGAAGGAGACGTAGCGGTAGCAAAGGGGTCGTGTTTGATGCGTTTTCCAACGACTGTGGTCGAATGACAAAAGAAGCAAGAATTACTGAAAATAGTGGATTTCCCATTTCTCTAGACATGTTCTCCTCCCTCCCCCTCCCTTCCGCTCGACACTATAGGAAAAGTGGGCGGGTTGTCACTGGTCTCAGAATCATCGAGAAGGGGGTTCGTGTTTGGGGAGCTCCGTAAGACGGTGGTGAGGATTGCATCGAGACCCCAATACAATGAGGGGTCGTAAAATTTCTAAAATTTGCTCAACGCACGGTCGACCCTGCCCCCACCTCCCCTGTGAACCGACCGTAATGCAATGAACCGTAATGACTGCCTTCAGAGGAAGTTCAGTGCACGGTGACCCATCAGTGAAGATATTACCCGATCTTCAGCATGACACTGCGCCATAGAAACGACATAATGGAAAACTATTTGTGGGTAACAAAGTAATTTCGTAAAAAGAACACAGAGTAGTGCATTTTCCATTTAAGAAGATGCGAAAATAATACAGCAACAACAATTAGATCTCTAGAAAGTATACAGCTCTAAATTGTTGAGTTGTTCAAATTAGTTCAAGGTTGTAGCAGAAAACCTCACGAAGATCCTCGCCAGCGTTTTTGTTTGTCAAGAAGTTTCGTAGGCATACTTTTGAAATTTCTTGCTTCAGTGAGATCTTTGTTCGAAAATTGCTGCCAGTCAAATATGAGGTAGGTTACATTGGTTCCAGGTACCTAAGAAATGTGCCTCAAATGCTCTAGAGGCACTTGTGACATTAGAAGGGCTGAACAATACGAAAAAATAGGATTCAACATTAACAAACGACACAGACAGCAGAGAGGTGGAGGGCACGTCCTGTCGATAGCTTCACTTTCGCTGTCCACCTTCTCGATAATTACATGATTTATGGCTTGTTTAATCCAAGCCCGCTGCTTTTCTCCAGCTATTAATCCATGTAGGACTGCTGCTGCTCTTCGGGCGTCAATAACCAGTGAGTCTCCAGCGCTCCTTTTCCCTGCAAACAAAGTGTCAAACACTGTAATTCACGCATAACAACCATTTTCCAAACTAGCTACACTTCTTGCAGCTTCCTAGCGCTCCTGAACATGAATACTGAAGTTCATGAATGTAGCCCTATTAAAGGCAAGCTCCGCGATAAAATGGGTGTGGAATACCGTCCACCTTACCACCTTGGTTCTCGCATCACCAAAAGGATTGGATGTCATACAATCCCTGCAATGATAACGCTGCCGCAACCGCGGTGCGCTCCTCTTGCGGTGCCAAGGTGGCAGCCGACTGCGGAAGGGGGTTTGCGAGCCAAGGTTTGGACTGCGGGTCAAGCGAGCTTCTACTGCCTTTGTCTCGCATTTTCAAGCCACAAAAGAGACGGGACATCAATCCTATCCGCCCTTTTGTTACTCTCGGGGATGGGACAGGTGAATGTGCCTAATCCCGGAGCGTGCCTTTAAAGGCAAGCCTCGCGATAAAATGGGTGTGGAAGAGCGTCCAGCTTACCACTTAGTTCTCGCATCACCAAACGGATTAGATGTCATACAATCAACGCAATGAAACCGCGGCCGCAACTGCGCCCGCGCTCTTCTCGCTGCATCAAGCAGCCGACTGCGGAGGGTGGGGCTTGCAAATGAAGGTGTGAATTGCGGTCGAGCGAGTTTCTACCGCCTTTGTTTCGCATTTTCAAGCCACAAAGGGGTACCGACATGAACCCTGGTCCGCCTGCCTCGGGGAGGAACAGGTGTGCGTGCCTGATCTCGGAGCGTGCCTTTAGAGCAACAGTCTCAGCATCCCGGAGCGTGCCTTTAAAGCAACAGTCTCAGCAGGATTTTCACCCTTGACACTAATGTTGTAGAACGATGCGGTAGCCTTAGTTAAGAATATAGGAAGTGTGACTGAACAAAAATCTGACCTTGGAAAGCCGCTGTAAAGCGACTCAAGCCTTTCGAAGTGAGCGTTATATCGTTATAGCGTTAGCAAATATCTAACCGACATTTTAGGGAACGCCCACTTCCAAAGCGCTCAAGTCGCTTTCTAGCGGCTTTCAAAGGTTAGTTTTGCATGATTTACACTTCTTATGTTATTAACTAGGGCTAGCGCATTGTTCTACAGCATTAGTGCTAAAGGTAGAAATCCTGCTGAGACTGTTGCTTTGAGTGATGTTATAGAGCAGATGCAAGCCGGAGTTGATGAAGATGGCATCGCTCACAGCGATGTAATTGAAGTGCTTCGTGCAAGGGTGCACTTGGAGGCAGCGTCCGGGATAGAAACGATGTGAGATTGCGCTCGAGGGTGACCGGTGTAATTAAGGCTAGTAATAAAAACGGGAAGAACCTGTCGAAGAAGGTGAAAATGAAGCTCTCTAGTTCGCTAACTCCACTAGCAGTTTTGCAGAGTTCTCCGGAAACAGAAGTTGTCAACTGGAGTTCTGGTGAAAAAAAAACAAACCTTCACTATGACTTCTCCTCTTGGCTCAGTCTTGTAGCCACCGCCGACAACTTCGGTCAGAAATTTCATGGTGTCCGTGGAGATGTGGACTCGTCCAGCTGAAGCAGTCTTACAAAGGTTACCGTATTCTAAAAGTGTTTAAAGTTGCTTACGTTTTCCATTGCTTTCCATTCGACTTGCCGTGTTCACCGCATCACCGAACAGGCAATATCTGGGCATTGTCATTCCTACAACACCAGTGACCACAGACCCTGGAAGCGGCGGATTCCTCTTATGTTTCGGGTCACACTCTCCTATGTTTCCGAGACAGATAGTTTGTCCGAGTTGATTCTGCCCTGGTGCCGACAAAGAAAACTTACAGGAACCCTCCCACAGCGGATTCATGAGGAGGAAGAAGAAAGCATCAGGAATATCAACCGTGGCGTCTAGCCGAACCGAATTTTTATGAATGTTCCTCTTACTTTCGCTATTTGATGGTGTCGATAGGAGGGATACCAAGTCCCATCTGAGCATTACACATTTCCACTCATTAGGATTTCACAATTGCGGAAGCTGCACCTTGCTGTGGGGGAGGAGCACGACTGTTTATCATTGGCAACGGCAAAAATTCCCTCCCACAGAATCACAAAATGATCCCGCCATTTGATTAGCCAGATGAAATGATTACGAGTAAAGTCCAACGGGACCTCACGGGATAAAGAAACACATCTCAATCGCGGGATCGCCCACCTGTGTGAAGTCCGACTCGGATATTGATTTTCTCCTTGGGAAGGTGAGGAATTCGGAATCCGCTGATTGCTCTGAGCAGTTCGAAAGACATCTCAGCGACTTCCTTGGCATGTTCGTTACCGTTTCGATGTGGCAGCCCAGAAACGCACAGATAACCGTCACCTATTGTTTCAACCTAAAATGAGACGCCACCTAATCTCTTTAGGTATTTCTCTTTTAAAATGATCTCTGTGAAAACCTTGTAGACATCGTGCTCATCGATGATTGCGTCGAAGAGAGTGTACAAATCGTTGAGGAGGTTGACTACCTAGAAAATGCGCATAACATAGAAGCACCTAAGGATTAACTCATAGTCTGATGGAATATCCGCTAGTCAACCCCACTGTTAGCGAAACTCGTCATTGCTATCTGATTTTATCCATGTGTCAATTGGTCATAAACGTAGGCGAGATAGCACGCATTTGCACGGGGAAGAAGATGAGTGAAGTGATAGCGGTCGAGCCAGTTGCGCGCATGCGACAAAAGTGAGCGCCGCGTGGTTGGTACCCAACTAGGATGGCACGCCCGCTATCCACTACCTCTACAATAGACCCTTCTGTCTGCGGTATCTTTAGCCGATTCCTCTTAGGCAGAGCGATCAAGACGTTTCTGCCTAACCGCCAAGTCATTTGAAATAATAGTCGGAGTCGAGATAGAAAAAAGGAGAATAAATATCACGATTTATCGAGGGACGGAGTCAAGAGATCGATACCTATGTAACTTTCCGGTGATGATCCATCGTCTCGATTGCGCAATTCTCATGCGCATCGGTTCGCGCAGCCGATAGTTATATTCTTTTCAAATGCGCCTACTCTTGAGTCGCTCTCTGAGCAACCGTAAGTCTAAGTCAGAGCTCGCGAAAAGTCGCTAGGATTCGCGCGATTCGCTAGTGATTGGTCGCAAAGTTTGATACCTGCCTAAAATCTCACGTCTCAGCTACTTTAGCTACTCGATTATGCGACACGGTCGATACGCCTACTATCCACATTTCGGTATCAAACGAACTGCAAGGTAGTCGCAAGCCGTAACTGTGGTCTTACCTGTAACGGTGTACATCTGCTAGCCAAAGTTGTAAAGGAAACAACATCGGAAAAGAACAGCGTTACGCAATCGAAAGTCTCCGGTTCGACCGATTGACCATGTTTGAGCTTCTCAGCGACTTGCCTAAACAAGAACATAAGAGTTTCGATTTTGCTTATTTCATAATCATCAGCTTTTCTTTGTAACCCATGTGACTTATTGCGAAATCAAATTTCAAAATGCTAGGGACAACGAGTAGCGAGAAGAAATCCAACATTCTTTCCTTCCATCAGCGAGATTTCGAGCGGCTTTGAGATATTTGAACAACAGCTTCAGGGTGATAAGATTTCGTCTGAACAGACATCGAGAATCTTTCAAATACTGATTGTATTTGGCTTTGGAGTAGAGGTGTATGACAGGTAAGTGGTCAGAGCAACAGTCCTAGCAGAGTTTTAACTTCTACACTAATGGTGTAGAACGACGCCCTAGTCCCAGTCAAGTTCACAGGTAGTGTGGCTAAGCAAAAACTCACCTTGGGAAGCCGATAGAAAGAGGGCGTGGTTAAGAGGCGGTCGAAAGGATCGCAGCCGATCGCAACCACGCCCACTTTCGAGCCGCTCATCGCCCTTTTTAGCGGCTTTCCAAGGTGAGTTTTTCGTTCATTTACACTTCTTTTGTTCTTGACTGGAGCTAGCGCATCGTTCCACACCTTCAGTGTAGAAGGTAGAAATCCTGCTGCTGTTGCTTTAAACAGCTTTTTTGACACGAGACTTGTCTTGGTGACAGTCGGTGAAGCAGCAGGATGCCTACGAGTGGTAAGAATTGAACTGTAATCGTTTTCAAATCGAGGGCTTCATTTTCTGGACATGGATACCATGGCCCATTTCTTGAATGAATCTGCAGAATAGAACGCGGTTTCACGGATGTGAACCAATAGGTGGCCTCTGCTCATAGACCGTGAACCACCGAGGAGTTCATTCAGTGCTACTTCACTCCCTGCCGAAGAATCTGCAAGTCGCACGGATTCCCATTACGCTCTCTGACCTAAGCGAGTCGTGGCCTGTCATCTTACATTCGCGACATCCCTTTGACCGCTTTAGAGCGCCGGCCAGGGAAGGGTTACCGACACCGCGTCTAGTGGAAGGATCATGATAGCACGCTAAGGAAAATAGGGTACTTATAACATTGGACAAACTTAGGTAGCATGCGATAAAGCAGAATGTCGCTTTTCTTCTTTTCTTCTGTCAGCTCTTTCATTCGAGATTGCACCTGAAAGAGTCTAACTAGCACGATTATTGCAACCTTTACGAAGAAAGACGCACTAAACTTTACCTCGTCTTCCAAATTTGAAGCATATTGTTCTAGCACATTGAACACGTGATCCATGAGATTTGAAGACCTGAATTTGTCCTTTTTTTTCGAATTTTTACTCAAATGTCTTACTATATGCATTTTACACATTTGAAACTGGGAATACGTGGTAGCGCCAAAGTGCTGTTGAAAACGTTGTTGATTCTGATAGGGTTACATACACTAAATGATAAAGGATGTGCACCTGACGTATACCAATCCCTTTCTGAGATGCAACACGCATGTTACTCCATTCAGAATTGTTGGCAGTATGAGAGCGATTTAGCACTGCCAACTTGCTAGCCGGGGCACAAGTCAGTGTTTTTATACCCAGCACCCAGACGAGCCTGGAACCAAGTAGAATGGCCTGGCGTGTGTGGCGCCGATCCAGGGATTGATTCCCCGAACGCGTGCGTGGTAACTGGCGCCACTTGCCACTGCGCCACCTTTTCCAGGATTTCAAGGCAAAGATTAGGGTAGGCTCTAGAATGGTTGAAAGGGAACGAGGGGGTGTGCAGTGATATGCTGGTGGCAGGAAAAAGCAGAGAAATCCATGACATAAGCGCAAATCGTCAATTTTTCTTGGCCGTTGGTTTCCATTCATGGACGGATAACAGTTCAGAAAGCGAACGTATGAAGCTGTGCCACTGCTGGTAATGCAGCTCGTCCAAATCATCAATTAATCTAGTGGGCGGATCGCTTTTGGAGGCGGAATGCTTTCGTAGTCCTGCTCAGCAACTAGCGCTCATTTCATCATAAAAACGCCAAAACTCGCTTCCATGGCTGCCAAGTAATTGCTTCGGGTGATGCATATGCTCCCCTGTCTAACGAAATCGCTTCCCCTAAAGGGAACCTTTGATGTTTCGGACGCTTTTCACGTCATAAATAATAACAGATTCACTTTTTTTTTCAGATTTTGATGTTGAAAGATTAATGCTCCTGAAGATCTCAAGTTAGGACTCTTTCTTAATGATGTGAACGCTATAATGTGATTTTTTGCATGCTCCTCTCATGAGCATAACGAAAAGGGGGCATGACGTCGATAAAGATTTCCTGGGGGAACCTCACTTGTTGTGGTTCAAGCTCTTGATAAGCGTTTTCACTTGATCGATGGATGGTCTCTGATCCTCCTCCTCACTCCAGCAATCCTTGATAAGCAGAGATAGACTAGTGTTATTCTCATCCTCTGTGTCCAGTAGTGGTCGTATCGGCGAGCGACCCCCACGTTTGATTTTGTAGAGCAGTTCTGAAAAGGGTTTCTTAATCCCTGATCAGCTCTGTCTCTAACGCTTCCAGGAAGCCGCAGTGTTTAATCCGTGACTAAAAGTCAAGTGTGAAACATTCAACCTGAATGATTTCGGGAGATGAATTATGAATAAATATGGCTCTGATGATGTGCTGGTACTGACCCTGCTTGCTAAGATTGAGGTAAGAGTTGATTCTCTTAGTACCTGACAGGAGGCCAGTCGCGCGGCGGGATAGAAGAGGCGCAGACGGGTCAGCGTGCAAGTTGCAGCGCGCACTTCGTTCAGCGTCAGATTCAATAGAGTGTACACTAATATGTCCAATACCGCCCAGTAACGCCGTGACTCGTATCTGCGTCTCTGCGTCTCTGCGTTCTGCCCGCGCGACGAGCCTTCTGCCTGGTACCCGAGGGTTTTGCCTCTAACTCAGCATCTTTATGACAATATAAAATGATGATGATAGTGATATAGATGAGCTATGACCGACCATCCAAATCATAGTCAAGGTTTTCGAGGTCCCATGCAGACTTCTTGGTGATGATTTCCGAACAGACGATGGCGAAACTGAAAAGTGATGAAGACATAGGGAAGAGTTCCACAAAAAAATCTCAACAACCTCCCACTCTCTTTCGTCTTATTTGGAACTATATCTGAGTTCCGTCAGAATATGTCTAATGACTGATGGAATATGAAATTGTCAAAGCGACACAGCCAGCAGAAGTCGTTTCGAACCCATTCATTAGGTGAGATTGAGCAGCCCACGTGTCGCACAGGTTTGCCGTTGTCGCAGCTCGAAGGTGCACGAGAAATGGGCTAGGGTCTTACAAAGCTGCCAGGTGGCCACAAATCTTAGTTCTTGAACGTGTTAAAGGCAAAGTTCGCCCTCAGACCTACTTTATGAGCCCTTAAAGTGGCTAGAAGGACAAGAGAGGCTAGTGCAGGGCTCCTCCCATCATCCTACACCGAAACCAAGGATTTAGGCACGCTCCACCGGTCGTGGCACGCCCCACCCACCGCTCGATATCTTGTCTGCGTTCCAATGATGATTCTCTACACGTACTTTTCTACCACTCTCCACGCTCCCATGATCTCTCATCCTTCAGCTGATCTTCGGAGTTATTCCGCAGCGTGGAGTAAAAGGCTCGTATTTCCTGAGTGTTTCAGGATTTTTTTTTCTTTTTCTTTCTCCTCTGGCGGTCACCTCCTGCCCCTACTTTCACATTTGGTGGAATCAACTCATCATCTGATCCTGAATTTTGCCTTTGATTTGACTTGGTGGTGCTTGCGCGACTGTTGGTCCTTTCGCCATTGCACGCTCCTTCGCATGTAAACAGGCATGTTGCCGGCTTTCGACTGGCTTTACTTACCCAAACCGTTTCATTATCGTATTTCATTATTTGTAAGTGCACAATGTGCCTTTAATCAGGTCATTTATTCAAAACAGGATTCTATAATCTGCAAAAGACAAGCACACAAAATCCTTGAAACTTCCACGAAAACCTGCTAAATCTTTACAAAACCAACACATCGCAACTTGGCTATCCTCCCTCTCTA
>KZ345480.1:45418-58650 GCA_002352805.1 Teladorsagia circumcincta
GTGAAAGCTTCATGACAGAAAATTCTTCAGCTGGCCCCTGAAAATCGATTTTAGGGTGTCCACATACTTTTGGTACGCACTGTATACGCTGCTTCACCAATCAGACAAGCGAATTGGAAGTAGATTACGACAAGTTTCGTTCTCTACAAACTCGACATCGAAGGTGAAGCATCATTTTGACTAGCATCAACAATTTCCTATGGTACCATTTTCAGCATTCCACATTTATTTGAGGGAGCTAAACCTCACATCGGAGCAATCTTGACATAGCACAGAGGGCTATACTGTATGTGCAAACAGAACCACAATCCATCATACTTCCGCAAGCCTGAGCCTGACCTTCACAGAGAAATTCCAACAGGTCCGTTTACAGTGCAATGAGAACATGTGTGTCTACCGGAATAAAACTTGTATTGGATCAGACCTCATAAATTTACAGCGTTTATTCTCGCGTAAATACACAATGCAAGGAGAACAGCAAGAGCCATGAGCACTACGAATATTGTCCATCGTCTGCGGAATCTTCTCGTTTTCTCAAATTCTGAAACAGTTTGAGTGGTTTGCAGAGTCGTGCCTCCCTGGACCAACAATGGGGAACAATGGAAAAGAAGCAGTAAAAGTGAAAATAAGGGCGTTGACTGTTTTGCTGTGAAGATGTCCAGCCCAAGGCAGGTGTCAGACTTTGCCACCAATCGGGGAATTTGCTGGCTATTCTGAGAGCACAATCGATACGTCGGCGATTGAAACAACCAGCCAGCATAGGTTGCAGGACGTCGCTGAAACCGCTGGCGCATCACTCGTACCTCAGAATGGCCAGAGTATGACACTTGCCTAAGAGGTAAACATTTAGATTAGAGATGCTAGGCGAAAGTGAACATAATCGGAACTAGATAGCTCAGCGGTGAGCGGGAGCGCATTCAGCTTGTGAAGAAGTGAAGCACTCATTATCAACGCAATGGCACTCCGCTGCTCTCGTGAACAACTCTACCCCACCCACTGAAGAAATTAGACCACCACAGTTGATAGTGAAGTGTTCCTCAAAGCGAAAACCCAGACATCAAAACAGAGATAATGATAATACCTGCATGATGTTCCATTCAGCTTGAGCTTGGTGAGACATTTGCCATCCAGGTCTGCGTCAATGATCAAACGGTGCGTTGGACCATACTTATGACCTTTCATTTTGAATATTGCATCGAATTTCATTGATTCATCATCATGCCCCGTAGGCGAACTGTAAATTCCGAAAGCAGTTAATTTGTACAACAATGTGTTTAGAATCATGAAGTTGCAAAGGTTGAGAATGAGTGAGTGGCGCCGTTTTACCACTTGTCATTATCTAATTAAATTCTGCATGAACGGTCTCGGCAGAGGACAACCGTGTTTCCCTTTCACTTGAGGACAGGCCCCACATGTACGGACGATGCCGTGTGCGCGGAGATAGGAACACTTTCATAGCCTTTGCGAATGTATGGGCCCACTAGATATCCAGAAGGAGCAAATACATAGAAAGAGGGCCAAATCCTTCTATTATATAAACCGCTAACTTGGTGTGTCGGTTTGTATGTATGTGTGTCTGTATGTATGTATGTATGTAAGTATGTCCGTGTGTCCGTCCGCAATGAAGTGATAAGGAAGTTCATGGAATAAACAAAGCGCTAAGAAAATCGGTTAGCTCGCAGGGCTTTAGCCATGAATGTTTGCAATGGCATGATTGTGATAACACCCCAACGGGTATATAAAGACCTACCAAGTACACTCTCGATCATTTCAAACGATGCTGCAGGGCAGTGGAGGTTAAGGGGTGAAAGGTTAAGGGGGAGGGGAAGAGGGGAGGAAAAACAATCCCCAACAGGTATAATGTGCATTTAAGTATTGAGATGCTATTTCAATGGTGTGCGATAATGCCCTCTATTACATGAAACAACTCGAAACAACTTTTTGTACATGGGCGTCACTTACACGAAAAATCACAGGTGGAAGGGGCACAGCAGAGGAAGTATGTCTACGCAGAAAACTGAGGTCCGGCAGTTGCCGGGGGACCAATCTGGTAATGTATATCTCAGAAAAACAAACGATCGATGATCGATTGATGATCCATAGTTTTTCTCAATTTTGGTTTCCTAAAACTGTTGCAGATTCCGCTCACTGTGTCGGTTTGTGTGTGTATGTACATAAGTTTGTCTGTCTGTCCGTCCGCAAAATTAAGTGGTAGGGAAGCCCTTGGAATGAACAAGCTGCGAAATAAACCGGTGAGCTTGCACGAATTGAGCTAATGTTTTGCAATGGCATGATTGTCATACTATCCCATCGGCTACATGAACACCTAGTGAGCATTACCAAGGTCTTTCCAAATGATGCTTGGAGGATAGTGAAGGGAGAGGAGGATCAAAGCGAACCTAAGAGGACAATTCTGGTATGTCGTTAAAGCGTCACACCGTGATTTATGTGATGTTCTCTGCCATATAAACTCCTTTTTTTGTGCACACACGTCACATCTCGAGTTGTTTTCTCAAGTGGAAGGGAGCACAGCGCGAGGCGTAAACCTAACGCGGGAAAGGGAGGTGTGTAAATGGTACAACTTGACGCTCATATTGCCACTCTTGTGCTGCTGATATTTCACGAACAGGTCCTTCGAATAACAGGCAGCACCCAGCGTTTAGACAGAATTCGACAGGTGGCTAGGCCGGCTAGCATAGTTTCTTGCCATTTTTACATCCGCCACACCCATTCATTATGACGCGGAATCGACTCACTGAGCTCTTGCTGTTCTCATGTTTTCATCTTCGAGTACGTGTGAGTGTTTAGACTTACTAATATTCGTTCGAACCTACAGATAAAGTAAAGTATGAAAGCGATAGACAAGGAGCATTATATTATGCTAATGTACGCATGATAATGTATTTGAACTTACTTCTTGTCCAGGTCCCCACTTGACCGAGGTGAATCGCCTTCCTAGAAATACAAAAATTGCTAAGAGGTGCCGTGGCACAATGACGATATCATCAGGAACGGTAGTAATCTACTGTCAAGCATGACAGTTGGATGCCCGTATCGGGAAAGAATGATTCTGAAGTTGGAAGGTGACCAGGTCTAAAGCCCAACTTCGCCACATCGTAAGCAAAACTTGAGCCCCCATCGAAACCGAACCCACGCAGTGTGAAGCTGAATCGCTACCGCTTCCACTACACCACGGAGCAGGGCACTTTTTGTGAAGGAATGCTAATCACAGTGGGATGGCCGATGTTGTGTTATGTTGTTGTTATGTTCTTAACTAGGACTTAGGCATCTTTTACTCCATTTAGTATCGGAGGCAACAGAACCTACTCGGACTGTTGCTTTAAGCAAACGAAAACCACAACGGGATCGATCTGCTCATTTTCTGAGGCTTTTATTTTTTTCCTAATTTTGCGCTATGTGTCAGACGTGCTATTAGAACAGCCGAATCGTTCTCCTCCTCTATCACATCACTTCTATCATCAGAGTTCCTAGAACTTCTGTCATTTCCATCCCGTAGCAGTGCTACCTGGAGGCCCTTCGCGAAACGCCCCAGCCACGCCCGCTGGCTAGACTGAGACGAATAAGCCTACGCTCCTAATCAGATCAGAGCTGCTCGGAGGCATCTGTCTCAACTCACGTTTCCTTGCGACGAGGTTACGAGAGGTGACCCAATTGTAGATGCCCGGACATAATCGGAATACGTTTGAGTCGTTGTCGCGTTAAGATTCACTATACTTACGGGGGTGACTGTTCCACTTAATTGGTCGTGAGCTGGGCCTTTAAACTTGCTCATCTTAGAAAAGTGAAATCCATAAATTAGACCAAAAAAATCATTGATACTAAAAACCTACTGTCTGATTCAGGCGTAAGTAGTCGAGGGTCAATCGCTGGGCTAGCGAGCAGTTCGCCGTTCACTACAAGATGCGATAGAATAACTTGAAATTTAAAATTTTGCTGAAATGTTTTACCAATTTTACATGTTTGTGCTTGCTGTGAGCCAGAGCGTCTGCTTGAGCATCTCGCTGTCTGCAAACCCATTTCACTTCTGAAATTGTGGCAAAAGACTATGTGTATGACCGCTTTGATTACTGCATTCAATGTCACTGAAAATATTCGGCTTTTCTACCGCCTTTGTAGTGTAACGTCTGCACAGCTAGTGCTCCTTCATTATTCACTTCAAGTCTATTCCATTAGGTTGTTTAGGACGAGATGCGGGTTTTTCACCTCCACCATGCAATATATATCAGCTCAAGTTCAATAATTTCAGTGAAACTATTGAAAACTACATACAAACGGAAGGATCTCAAAGCCGGAACAGTGTACAAGCTCAAAAGAATAAAAGCCGTGCAAGCGCAGAGTGCGAAAGCCCTTTCTACTTTGCCCCGTCCCTCAATCGTCAATCTTTTCCTGCCGCATGAGCTATGTTGATGAATGAAAAAGTGGAATTCGGTGAAAGAGAGGCCTTGTGAGTGTAACATGTGAAGCAAAGCTGGAAGCGACATGTGGCTGGGCATCAAAGTGGAGAAGGTTCCTTACCATCTCTTGGCTACCTCGCTGTTTCCGGTGCATCACGTCGGTGTACTAGACAGGCATCGGTGCTGTATTGAATTGTTTGGCTTTAGAAAACTGTGATGCATAATACCGTGGACGACCGCGTGGCAACCAACGTCCTCAGTGGAAGTTCTTCAGAAAGGGTCATCCGAATTTAGATTTACCTGTTTATTTATTTATCTCTTCGTCAATTACAGGATGTCGTATACAAACTGATAAGATAGTATCTTGACTAGAGACACAATCGGTTGACCTTGTAGAATAACCAGTAAATCAGACATCAGAAAAGAACTCCACAGAGCCAGCTAGGCTAGTCTGAGATTGAGGGTTAATGTGCTTATTGACTATACACGCTGCCACACAACGGCTGACTGCTGCTGATTTCTGAGATTGTAGGAAGTAGGATAGAGGTACGAGCTACCGAACCTTGAAGAGATGCGACTGCCGAGGTCGCAGCACGACAGAGGCGCGTGCAAAAGGCACCTCTTCAACCTGAACACGAACCCCAGGAGCTGGCTCTAGAGCTGAGCGTAGAGTAGGCGTTCAAGAGAGAGCCCAGGAGCTCTCTCTTGAACGCCTACTGGTGGACATGTGGATTGGTTTGGGTCTCAAAAAGAAGGCGTGACAAGATAGGGCTAGCGGCCAAACACATTGTGTGCCGAAGGAAAGCACCATGTAGTGAGGCTACCAACTAAGGTTCTAAGGAGTTCTGACTATCGGTATATGTATGATACAAGGCACGAAATCCTTCTATTTTATAAACCGCTAACTTGGTGTGTCGGTTTGTATGTCTGTCTGTCTGTCTGTATGTATGTATGTATGTATGTATGTCCGTCCGCAAAATGAAGTGAGTGATAAGAAGCTCATGGTAAACAGACCGCTAGCACGATCGGTTAGCTCGCAGGCTTGAGTTCTCGATGATTTGCTATGGCGTGATTGTGATATCACCCAACGGCTACATAAACGCCTACTGAACACAGTTTCATTCATTCCACATGGAGCTGCCGTAGCAGCTGGAGGGTAGTGAAGGGGAAGAGAGGAGGAGAATAGGGAGGAGAGAAGGAGACCAATCCCTAACACTTCCGAGTGCGACTCAATATTGGAGTCCCGTTTTAACGTCATTTCATGGCATGGTGATGCTGTTTACTATATGAAACACCTTTTATGTTTAGACGCATCCTTTGAACGCGATTTTGCTGTCATAAATGGTAGCGTAGGGGTAGCGCAAGAAAGGGAGGTCCCGGCGGTTGACGGGGGACTAATCTGGTTATTCATAAAGAAGAACAAAATCAGGCAGGGAGTTAGTTAGTAGGTATACTATAAAGATGGCACAGAGCCCTACTACATTCATAACGGCAGACTTTGCAGTTGTTCAATGCTGTCGACATGGTACTTCTACAAGGTGCGCCAAAATTATACACCCAACGCATGAGTATACATAAGACCAATACTCACAGGGATGTTTCCTCTGTGCTCATTCCGGTTTTATTATATCGACTGATCATACCTATTTTATTTATCCATCCAACTACGATAGTTACGATGGCTGAATGATACTGCTGCCATTTTTAAGTCATCGAACATGAACTAGAAGAGTGTTCGGCACGTGAAAATTACCGGCGTCGTAGTGTACATTGGAGCATTCTCTGTAGATTTACTAAATGCTACTGTTGTCTTAATGGACTCATGACTCATCTCCACTGGTGAACAGCCAGAGAAAGTACAGGCTTTTGGGTCGCAGAATGAAATTTTCGCAAATGGTCAGGTCTTCCTCTCGGTCACTGCCAGTCGATGCAGGCCGATTCCATGGAAACTTTACTTCGCTACAGCCCTTCCCATTCAGACGGTTTTCGGTATTGCATCGGCTCTGCCCAGGTGTCTGCTACAAATCTCGTGTGGCAAACCTATTGAGAATATCGTTAGAGGAGCTGTGAGCCCAAAGGCTGCCTTCTTCAAAAATATGTAGGGAATATTGTCAGGTGAGGTTGACTTTGTGTTGGGAAAGTACAGCACAATAAACGGCTGCGCTGGAGAGGTCTTTTTGGTTTGACCTTTGATTGGTCAAAGAAGGGTAATAAGCGCTCATTTCATGGAGCAATAGACTAATTCGAAATAGTCAGCAAAAAGACTGGCTTCTCCGTCGTCGTCGTTGATGACACGGGCTCTACGTTGAAAGGAGGTACCCCGTGCAGGATTTTGCTGCTGCTCATGTTCAGTCCACGGTACTCATCTGACGATCTTATCTTCTCGAATACCTTTCTGCGCTCCGATACGCTTCCTCCAAGCCATGCTGCTGCCAAAGTATGCTTATCTGAAGATGTTCTTCTACAGGGGTCCTGACAGTGTCATCGTCTGCAGTATGGCACTCGGAACCGTCCTTATTTGGATTGCGAGTTCCCTGCATCAGAAACTTTGGAGCCAACGTTGCACTGTGCTCTTGTTGGTACATCATTGCCCACTCTACGATGGTATTCCGAGCACAACGTTCCCTAAAAATTCCAACTCATGGAATTAGATATGCTGAAGCTACTGCTTTGACGTCTTAAATCCAAACCCTTCGAGTGCGAGAATCCTGAATTGTTCTGAATTTAAGTAGCAGTGAGGGAGTATAAAATGGAATAGCCAGCAATATGCAACAGTATGGACATTAAAAACGTCCCAGGAAAATATCTAATCGAATGTTATACACCGGAACCCGCATTACTTTCTGGACAACCTAATAGTGAGACGGGCATTGCGGTGCAGAGCGCCATGACATACAACCACGACGAGCACTCCCTCTTATTATAAATGTCAAGAACTGTGACATAAGAGGAGCGCAAGGAGGAAGGGGGAGATAGTTAGACTAGAATGGTAGCAGTTTGTCAGGAATTGAAGAAAATAATGCATACAAATGTGAAGTGTCAACAAATGACAGAAACCTAGTAGAGACACATGACCAATGCCTCACATTGTAGTTTGTATTCATCTCCTATTCGAGACATTTTTCGCTCAACAGTGACTTTTTAGAAATTGTTTACGCTTCCTAATTCAATAGTCGTAAAGCGTGTCTCAAAGGCACGTTACGTGATTGGATTCGTGTGAGCTGCTGCGACGCAAATGAATATATCATACTATGGTATTTGGCGCACAATCGTTGAAATAGAACAAAAACTGCCAAGAGCTATTGAATTCACATTGCGCGGTAAGTAGTAGAAGGGCCTAAACTGTCGGTTGTCGAGGCAGGCTGTAGGCCAACTAGAAAACGCGCACCGCTGCATAGAGGCCTCAGGATAAAAGAAATACCACAAAAAGCAACCATACCTGATCGTGAGTAAGTTCACCTGATTTTAATCTAACTTACATAGCACTATCCTCCACTTGAGATCTCCGTGACGATTTTGCACGAGAATGCTGGAAAATCAGAAACATAAACTGCCATCTGTGAAAAGCTTTTGCATCGAAACTGCCTTTTCAGTTCCTATTGATCGCAAGGTCTGGGCTCCACTTCACCGCAGTAGCACTCCCGTGCATAGAGGTTGTGGTCCGCCACTGCAGAGGTCAGGCCACCTTTGCACATCGAAATGCGTCACTAAGACTCACGGCTAGGCACTAACTAGGAAAGGCTTCCAAATCGCCATGGCCGTTCAACAAGACATGTGTGCGCTTAGATGTGCCTTCGGAAGCTGATCCCAAATCTACCTTCCAGATCAGCTAACTATTCTCTGAACAAAGTTATGAAGCAGAGAGCGCAACGGCAGTGGTCGGTACTCACAGTCAAAACGTCGATGGATTGGTCCGCTATCGTGTTTACGGTTTTCCATTATTCAGGAATACAGCTAAACGACTTTGTCTAGCCTATTCCTGACGAATGCAGAACAGTAATCACGACAAGGGACCAGTTCTGCTACGTTCTGGGTGTAAGCTGAGCTGGAAGACCGCCGCCATTGCGCTGTCTCGCTTCATAAAACCGCTCAGAAAATCGCCTTTCAGATTTGGAGGGTGGATTTGAGATCAGCGATCGACGGTACATCTGAGCGTCTACGTCACTTCTTGAATGGCTATGGCGACCTGAGAGCCTTCCCTTGTAAGAGCTTTGATCAAATTCCAAACAGAACCAGGACCTACACGTTTCCTACCTCACGTGTATCGCAATGTTGATCTGGTGTCATATGCAGAAAGCCCTTGCCGGGATAGTGATATACCACCAATGAGCTTCAGGGGTTGATGCACACGAGCGTCGGGGATATTGTTCAATACGCTGCACTGCACTGAAAGGTTGGGGATGAATCCCACTAGCCAAAAGTAGACCGATGCCACGTGAGGACGTGCATTGTCGTAGAGCAGATTGAGTTGGTGTTTCGGTGAAGTTTTCTCGCGACCCTTTTGGGCAGCTACTACCGGGTAGCGCTTGTAATTGT
Organism: Teladorsagia circumcincta; assembly: GCA_002352805.1. Taxonomy (NCBI): domain Eukaryota; kingdom Metazoa; phylum Nematoda; class Chromadorea; order Rhabditida; family Trichostrongylidae; genus Teladorsagia; species Teladorsagia circumcincta. The sequence goes on from KZ345480.1 coordinate 54,370, forward strand.
CAGCCCTGCAGAGGGAGATGCTCACTCGTAGATGATGCTGTCTATATATGATGTAATTGTATTATAAAAGATTTGCTCCGCCCACTATCGCGCGCATAACACGGTAGGCTTTAGCGAGACTGAAGGAGCGGTGGAACATCAGCGGGTGCTCTATAAACCACCTCACTACTGAGCGTTCGTGGGATGGTCCAACAACGTTGCGCTGGCTCCACAATTTCAATGAAGTTTATAGTTAACACGCGTGATAGCGTGGGAGCTGAAATGTTATGTACATTTCGCAACTCTGTAAATATCCGGCATTCTTCTTGAACTCACAAACACAATATGAACTTGTCAGATAATTTAGCGGTGAATGAGATTTTCCGCTGTCAGTACTAAATAAATGGTCATTTATCATGAGTAAGCACCTATCGCGAATCTTTGATTCACATTCACATTATCTAGACATCCTAAAGGACGCTGGGTATATCGTTGCACTCTGCACGTTACACTCCACACAGAATTTACAAGTAGGAACAGTGTGGTGTCAACGCGGGCTGCGTAGCGGAACTGGCGACTTTTGCGTTCTCAGGCGCCACATCGGCTCCTATCAGTGGTTGTAACCCTCTTTTCACGACCAATAATGGCTCCCTCCCACCCACATAACATTTGCAGGAACGCTCTAGTGTCAGCGTTAGATGGGTAGCGGAGTTGACGGTTTTTGCATTCTGAGGCCACTATCAGCTTTTAACAGTTGTTATCAGTTTCAAGCACCTACCAACTATGTCCTCGTCCCATCCCACATAACCCTTGTAAGTAGGGGCGCTCTGGTGTCATTGCGGCCAAGCAACGGAATTGACGACTTGTGCGTCTGACTCGGTTTATCGGCTTTTATCAGTTGTGTATCAATTCCACTCTTCCACCAACAACGTTCCCGTTCTACACCACATAACCCTTCCAAGTGTGGACGCTCTGGTGTCAACGCGGGCTATGCAACGGAATTGACGACTTTTGCAATCTAAGGCCACTATCAGCTTTTATCAGTTGTTATCAGTTTCAAGCACCTACCAACCATGTTCCCGTCCCACCCCACATATCACTTGTAAGTATGAAGGCTCTAATGTCAACACGGGATTGGCAGCAGTTGCGTTCTAGCGCCTCTTATCAGCCCTTATCAGTTGTTATCACTTTGTGTCCCCCACCAGATATGTTTCCGTCCCACCCCCTCCATCATATCTCGAAATCAGTTCCTGACGACTGCTGGTATCCGCATTACGAATTTCCGGTCAGACAGACAGACAGACACACACACAACCCCTCAACCGATTATTATAGTAGGATATATGCTCCCATATATAGAAGCGCTTAAAAGTATAAGGCCGAATACTTTTCTGGCTGCAACTTCCTTGTTCAAATTTCAATGTTTGGAAAGTAAGCCTTTCGCACAAAATCAGAATATTAGTGCTGGATAAGAGGAAGGGTGGAGAAAAAATATTTTTCGTTTTTGAAGAAGAGTGGGGAAAGTTGTCCCAGTAGACGGTGTTTTTTTTACAGATTCCATGCTCATGCCGCGCTAAGGTTTCAGCAACTCCGAAAAGTTATCGACAAAGAATTGGATTAGCCCAATGTTATTTATCACGCGGTTGCGGTACCAATGGCTACATTTTCAATACTTATCTAATCCCTGAAAAGCCTTAGGGATGGGTACCTGAAGGAAGGTCCGACGCGCAGCGAGATGGCACCGACTCAGGGTAAGCGGACGAATCGCAGCGCGTGGTGTGCGATGTGGTACAAAGTACATCCTGTTCACCTTTAAGGGAAGTCAGTTCGTCCGCGCGGCCACTCGTCCGCGTTCTGGTCTCTCGCAATGCGACGGGCCTCCTGTCGGGTGCCTCAAAGGGACATGCTATAGAAGCATCCGAGACACTCTGCTAGGTAATAACGATGACCTGGAATCATTCTCGATTAGAGCACGGAAGCACTCGGACGATCTGGGAGAGGCTATTTCAAACTTGTTCGGAACTCCTCGCAAACACTTTGTTCGGGTAACCGTGGGCAAGCGTTGTCAAATTGAGCAGTTAGAAGCCTTCTCAACCAGCTGCCAGCGAGGGAAAAGGAGTATCCGTCAGAAGATCGATCCTACGACCCTCCCACGTGAGCACGGACCACCATCGCTATTCTAATAATTTGCTTTATAACTTCGTTCAAAAATCGTTTGGCGGATTTGGAGAGCAGACTCGAAATAAGGGTCCAAAAACACATCCAGCAGTATAAGTCTCATCGTCAGTGCATATGGCCACTTCGACCCACCATCTTTCCTAGTGAGACATTTGGTATGAACTTAGAGAAAATTCCGTTTCTAAACAAGGCGCGAACTTTCTCTTCTTTGGCCACCCCCATAGATGAGGAGGCCAGAAGACTACGCTGTTACGCAGATTTGGATCCCGCTGCCAACAGACAGCCCCTGGCGAGAATTTGAACGAAAGTATATAATTTTCGTGATTTTTCTCAATGTGTTTCGTGTCATTCACCGAACCGGACGCAATTTATCGATCTTCTCAGTCTCATCGTAAATGATGAATCCCATACAATAAATGCATAGGGTGAGAAAATCATGCGATGATTGCCTTCATTCACTGCGAAACTCAACATCCTTGCCGCCTTCCTGCATAGTTTGTTTATCGAAGAGGTGGAGGAAAGTAAATGTAAACATGGGTGAAAATCCAGTTCGGGGGTGCCACTCATAATATCTTATCTAAACGAAAATACCTAATCAAAGTGAAACGGAAAGGCACTCACATCTAATCGAATGGTGACCATTTCTTTCGCTGAAACAATGGCCTACGGCTCCGTCACTCATTTAGGTGAATGTTACCCTCTCGTATTCTTTACCGAAAGTGGTTGCTACCCTTCTGACTCTTCGCGGTTCTACTATGTTGACTACGCGGCCGGGAGTGAGGGCTATGTCAAGAGAGGGTTTTGACAACTGACTGGCCTATTTAGGTATCCTTATCTAATCGCACCCACACGGCCTGTGCTATGATGTGGCTGAGATATGAGTGCGTTTCCGCAACTTCTCTTTGATTAGATATTGTCGCTTAGATAAGATGTGATGGGCAGCCCCTCCCACTGGATTTTCACCGTAAACATGAAAAAAAAACTATAACTCACAATGCTGCGAGGTACACCAGGAATACCCATAGATATCCCTCCGGCCTCACTAAAACCATTTTTATTCATTTCGAAGCATAGAAAAGTGGGAATGTATGATGAGGGTCCGGTTTTATTTCCATTCGAGCGTGTGCTGTGGAGTGGTGTGGGCTAGCTCAAATTTGGTTTGACTGTTCGGTTTTGCGTGCATGTAATCGGTGACAATTTTCCACCCTTATCTTCTAATGGGTCAAGCTGCTAGAGCTGACACGAATGAAAAGAAAAGGCAATCCAGTGAAAGCATTTTTACATTTTGGTGTTGCTTTTGTTAATGGCACCCCAAAGGTTTAGCGAAAATGGTTGCAACCCTGCAGACCCTTCGCGGTTCTACTATGTTGACTTTTCCCACGGCAGAACACTTGTGGGACAACGATCTGTTCTTGGAGGTATATCTCAACCCTGATGAAACAAAACTGGGAGTTCGATCGAATGATCAACCGATAAGCTTGAGCTGAAGGAACTATTTTTTATCGAAGCCGCCATTATTTGAAGGGTCACCAAGCACTTCTTTCCAATTCGGCTATCACTCAGAATCATCACTCGATCGCACTTTTGTGACTACTTAGCCCCCATACTGTTTTTCTTTTGACATTATTTCTTTTACCAGATTGGTCCCCCGGCAACTGCCGGACCCCCTTTCCTGCGTAGGCATAAGCTTTCCGCTGTGCCCTCTTCCACTTGACACCGATACCTCGTGGACATGCGGCAGGTGGAATAGGGCACAGCGGAAGGCTATGCGAAAGGTGTTTCACGTAATAGAGCACATCATCACATGACGGTAAAATAGCATCGCGGTACTTGATTGCACATTAGCTCTATTGAGGAATGCCTTTCCTCCTCTCTTCCCTCTCCCCCTCCCCTTCCTTGGCCCTTCTTCCTCCACCGCCCTCCAGCGGCCATAGTAACACCATATGGAATGACCGACAATGTGCTCAGTAGGTGCTTATATAGCCGTTGCGGAGTTATCACAATCATGCCATTGCAAAACATCCATAGCCAAAGTCCTGCGAGCTACCCGATTTTGTTAGCGGTTTGTTTATTCCAATGAGTTCCTTATCACTCACTGCGGACGGACAGACGGACATATTTACA
>KZ345480.1:110563-126902 GCA_002352805.1 Teladorsagia circumcincta
CACACCAAGTTAGCGGTTTATAAAATAGAAGGATATCATGGGGCAAGACCGGATGAGTTACAAGCTACGAACTTCGAACCGACTTCAGGTCCTGAAGACGACGAATTGTTCGAAAACGTCGACCGAATAAAGAAGTTCCATCGTAACAACCTGTACGGCAGAACAACAACAAGCAATATTTCAACATGCCCGGGTTTCAAGAAGACCGAACATGGAATCTGAAAACGAAGAGAATTTTTACAATTACAACACCGAACGTAATCGCCTTTGGAGGAGTCTCAGGCCTTCGAGTCATAGGCACATCGGTATGTTTTGCAAAAGAGGAAAATCTCGATCGACGTTTTTGCCATTAACGAAGCCTTGGAACCTTTGTACTAGACGGGCTTGAAAGATGATCTGTCGAAGAGATTTAGCAGTCTCCTTAGCTGAAGGAGTGCACGTCCGGAGTGTGTAGTGTAGAGTGATAATTGAAAGATTCAACAATCCAGTGAGTTTTGAGTTTTTTTTAGGTATTCCGAAGGAAACTTTGCACTCACTCTCAACTTTGAGCCACTTCTACCAAAACTCTGAACGCATGGGCCTACACCCACTAACATGGACCGTTATCGGTGTACAGAGCGAGATCTATCCCATTAATCAGTGGCCGTCATGAGTGATCGAGGAATGCCCACTACCAGGCACTAATGCATTACCGCTTTATCACCTTGTCAACATTGCTAGTTTTTGATGTTTCTTTGGCTACGTGGAAGTGGCGGAGTTTCGTACGCGTAGTCGAAAAAGCAAACTACAAAAATATAGAAAGCCTAAAGTACCCTCGCTTTCAAATAATCAGAAATTGTGCAGAGTGCACACCATACACCGAAATTGACGACGGCCGCGAGATGGCAATTATCAGCAACAAAAAAGCTATTCCAGAAAATTTCAATGGTTCCGGAGTAAAAAGGAATGCAGGGATCATTGGCAAGGATAGGCTTCTCGAAAAAGATGGGAGAATTATCGGAAACGTGGACGATTTGTACAAGGCAATTACTTGCATTGCTTTGCCTTGTTCAAAAAGTCACCGATATGAAAATCATCTTCGTGAGATTTTTTTACGCTTCAGTGGTCATAACTTCCTTCGAAAACTATTCAGTGTGAAAGGCTACGTGTGCGTTATTCACGAGCATGCGCTTCCAAATTTACTCTAGCGGGTCGTGAAAATCCATTCCTGCAGAAACGTTTCTAAAAATTCCCCTGTCTTTTTTGAGAAGCCCATCCTTGCGAAGTGATCCCTATCTACTCCTACTTCTTACTCTTTTTACTCTGCAACCATTGAAATCTCTCTGGATAACTTTTTTGATGCTGATAATTTCCATTTTTTCGCGGCCGTCGTCCACTTCGGTGTATGGTGTGCACTCTGTACAATTTCCGGTTATTTGAAGGCGATGGCAAGCTCACTGAGCACTGCCTATTTTTCTACCATGATTTTATTGATATGTAGAACGAGCAGTGTGGCCCGCACGCTATGGTGCAAACAACAGAGTTCCTGAGCATATGAAACGAAGCAACCGATGTTCCAATTTAGCCACCCCTAAAGTGTGAGGGTCCGTAGCTCCCATGCCCTACACACCATTAACATTTGCAATCCACTCCTTTCCTGGAAGTTTTTTTCGTCTATCTGCGAGAATTCTACTGAGCGAGTTATGAGGTTTTGTGTAAACCACGCATCCATCTCGCACGTTTCGGCCACCGGGAGAGATACTCAACTTGGTTGATCTAGCTTCGCTCATGTTGACTCATGCCCCATCCTTCCCAAGGTTGGCTCGGTCTCCCTAGTTGGCTTCTCGGAGAATACAGTTTCCATGCACACGCACAGACATGTTAGCCGATTATATATACATGTAGTAAGATTTTTCACAGAAAAAAACGAACCAATCGAGAAGGAAGTGAGGAAGGAAGAACATGGTGGTAGCTCACCCAACTTTCGCAGTATCTAATTTGGCATCATCGACCAAAGTTGGCTTTGTGGAACAGCTATCACGGTCCTGAACTTAATACCAGTTGTTCTTTAGTGGCGAGTTTGTCTTCCAGTAAAAGATTGACAATTGGGTGGAATTCTGAAGGAAAAATAAAACAGTGTTCTGCAGCATGTAGGACCCTTCGAATAAGATCACTGCAATTCTCATCTGTCATTGGTCAGTGCTTTTCCCGAGAAAAGCAACATTCTCAAAGCGCTACCTTTTGCGACATGAGCTCATCAAATGATTTCACTGATCTCAGTTAGCAAGTCGTGCTCGCAAGAAGTTATCATTTGGGGTTTCAGAAGTTTTGAGAAAATTGAGTCATTTCATTCAACAGTAGTAGCACAACCGTGCCTATCTACACTGGTGAAGATGGGCACGGTTTTGGACTACAAACTCAAGGATGAAGAAGATTGATTAGCATAATAGAAGTGGTCACGATAAATCCCACGGGAACGAGACGCTTTAGGGGCGGTGGCGTCTTATAAAAGGCGTGTAAGACGTGGAAGGGGTTGCAATCACCGTATCAGATGTGGTACCGTTATGTTATCGTTATCGTCCAATTTTCATCCTAGATTGACCTCAACCAGGCAGCCGTATCTTATTATCTTGACGTATCGCATCATTGCAGCTCCACTTTGAACCTAGCGTTAAAGTTTCCTTTAACAACTTGATGGAATCGGGAGAAATTGTCGCAGCACGATGAAAAGCCTTCCATTCTTGAAGTGAAAGTGCACGGTATACTGGGCCTAATATATCTTGCGGTCCGCTTCAATCTGGAGTCAAATGGGACTGACTACGGCATACAAGGGGTTCATGGAACGGGAAGAGAAGGATTGTATCAGTCAGCGAAAAAATGCTGTATGCTGCAGTGGTGTTCTTTATTACAGCACCTCTCAGAGGTAAGAATCCGATACTCCACTTGAGGAAGAATTATTAGGAAATTATGCAAAGGAAGATGTAACACAAGTGTCCACAATCGGTAGTGCTTACACAGCTTATCAAGAACCATGTCACTTCTTCTGAAGGTTCACCATTAGTTGGAATAGTTTCACGCATCATCCACTTCATTCACTGTCTTTGAAAAAAAAATCCTCATTTGTGTCTCATTTCTGTTCTTCCAATTGCGTGTTTCTCCCAGTGAACCCCTGCGATGCCTGCAGCAGTCCCTCTCAAGTATGCTCCAAATTCCACCGAGCTTGTTCACTTAGCACTAAGATTTCGTGCGGGAATACTTTCGTCCTTAACCCTTCCACGACAATGCGGATTTGCGCGTAGCGCGCTCATGAGCCCACGCCTCTTTTTAGCGCGCCCAACGTTAGGCAAAATAACCCCTGAAAGCACTTATTTTTACTGTAGCAGCACACCGAATATAAGGGAAGTCTTAATGCTTCATATTATGTATTTTCGGGAAGAGAGTTGGAAGTTTGGAGATAAAAGAAAGATTTCAAACGGATAGAGCGTAAAAACGGACGACAGACTCTTCGTTGGTCTGGGCTGGCACCAGGGTCAAGCGTGCGTTGAGGAATCCTTTACGGGGGGAGGAGGGGGGGGGGTCGTATTTAGCTGGCTGGGCTGGGAGGAAGGGGTCGTAAGAGCAGGGATGAACTATGAGCGAAGGCGCGATAGATTCTGGAGGCGTCGTAGGAGAAAGGGATTGGAGAATCGTCAATATAACAAATATATTATTTTCAGGCTGAACTATTCCGCCTTTGTCATTGGTCGTCTTTGAATGAAGGTCTCACTATCAGAAATGAAAACATGACCAAGCCGAAGTGGAGAAGTTGCTCGGCCGATGTTTCACCTTCCAGATGAGTCCACGAATCTCAAGGGAGTTGAAGCGAATGGTGCGCTCCCGAGTAGACTCAAACAGTTGCGCGCGCCACAATCACACTTCACTGAAGGAAAAGTCCCGATTCAAAGAAAATCAAGGGGAATCTGGAAGGATTTGCATGAAGTAACAGGAGTAATACACTATTACACAAGAAACCTAATCTTCACTTTCAAATTTATGAACAGATAATCGTCAAAGTTGAAACTTTCTGACTTTCTAATTAAAATGAAATTGAAATTGAAACTTTCTGACTTTCTAGTTCACACTTTTTGGTAAGGGAATATCTCTAGAAATCTGAATCTGCTCTGATTATAGTGAAAAGGTGCCTCTGAGAGGCGCTGTAGCTGTTGAAAAAGCGCCAATGCAGCGCAAAAGTACCACTCGGTGGTACACGGACAAAAATCCTCGACGGAGGCATTTTTTTTATTTCTGGACAAACCGAGCGGTTTCACCCCTCATTAGATAGAGCAAATCTTCTAGTTTCGTATGCTATATCTACTTTCTAGATTCGATGACATTGGACGATATTATGGCCTTGGAAATCGTAAAAACTCGGGCTCGACATGAATTTTCCTCGTTATCTTTTAAAAAAAACCTCGACGTGGGCATTTTAGCAATACTGAACGTATCAAGCTGCTTTAGAAACCGTTTGATAGAGCAAATCTTCTAGTTTTGTATGCTATATTTAGTTTCTGGACTTGATTACTTTGAACGAAGTTGTGGCCCGGGAAATCATAAAAACTCGAGCTCGACATGAATTTTCCTCGTTAATCGAACTATATTCTCAATTCCTCATTAATTCCCATAAATTCACATACCGTTAGAAACAGCTTGCGCAGAAACCCCCAATTCTGCTTTCAGGTTGGAAATTGGTCCATTTTGAAAAAAGTTATGTCCATTTGAATTTCACTTTGAATCCCTGTGTGTTGGTTCAGCGGATAAGCTGCTCCTTCGCTAATGCCCTTCAATCAGTGGACGGTTGCTAATATTTCAGTGATTCGTTTTTTCCTTTCATTTTTGTTCTTTTTCTCATTTGCAATCTGTTCTGTCATCCTCCTACTATTCTCTCTTCTTTTCCCACTTTTCTTCCCGCTCCTGTGCTTTTCAAGACTTTTTTTGCGCTTGTATGCAGTTTTCACCGAGTTGCTTTTTCACCGACTTTCTATGGCTTTTTCTTTTCAGGCGGCCTTGTCTGAGCCGTTCCGAGTAAGCTAATTATTACTTGTGTTCGACTGAATCGTTCTTTGATTTAGTTTTGTATTTTGTGTCATCTTTTACGCACTTTTTTGGTTTTATTTTCAGGTGCCCTTTTTTTTATGCGTGAAGATTCCCATTTGATCGATTCGCTGGTGAGTTCATCATATATTTACTTGATATGAGCGCTTTTTCACGTTGCTTTTTATCTTGTCACTTCTTTTACGCACTTTTTTCCAGTGGCTGGGGGGGGAGGGGGGGTGTCGTATTTCAAAATTTTCCTCAACGCCTCGCTTGACCCTGGCTGGCACGCGACAAGCTGCGCGGTGGACTGCGCAGCGATCCGGATGAAGCAAATCTTCGAGGTCTTTCGCAGTGGAATTCAAGTAGTTCAAGCATGTGCAGATCGCGGATCAATCCGCAAGGTTCTACGATTGGAATTAGATTACAACGCGTGGAGATTTGAGGACAGCGGTGATGGTAACGAAACCTCACGAGGAATGCTCAACTGGTCAGTCCGGCCGTTTGTAATGAGGTGTAGCCCGATGCACGCGTTTTGCTACGCTGAGCTCAAATCTGCTTTCCATTTTTGCGGAACGATTCCCTGAAAGAAGTTACAAGCAAGTTTCCTTCACTGTGGCTTTAACTCTGTGGCGCCCTCACATCCCCCTCTCTACGCATAAAATGAGCCGGGGAGCAGCTCTACCAGCGGGCTTCGTGATGTAGTGGGTAGTAGACTTGCTTCAGATGGATGAGATCTCCGAGCGAGAGGTGAAGAGGTCCGCTAGAAGAGCCCCTCCGGCTTATCTTACACAAACAGAAGGGAAGTAGAGGGCGCCACAGTGAGGGAAAATCCCTTGTAACTTCCTTCAGGGAGTCGTTCCGCGAAAACGGGGACCAGATTTGAGCTCAGCGTCGCAAGACGCGTGCAATGGACTACATCTCGTTGCAAACGGCCGGACTGACCAGTTGAGCATTCCTTGTCAGTAGGGAGTGATGATCGGATTTAGAATAGTGCTGTTATAAAGATCAGGGCGCTAATGTCGTCGGGTTGGGGGGGGGTGAACATTCAAATGAGTTAATCAATTGCTGTGCTTGGAGCAGAGTCTCAGGGAGATGGGATTCTGGGAGAAAATGGGAGCAATTTGTTTTCTCTAGGCGTTTCTTCCCTCTCCTTGGTTTGCTCCTAGTGTCACTTACCATCGACCCTGTTTTGAATAATTCCCCTAATGGCATGTTCACTATGTGCACTGCGAACAGCAAGGCGTATACCACCTAGTGACTCCATCTCATACTCTGTCTTTGTAAAATGTTCTACTTTTAGTGATATTACTTGCTTTGATGATAGTAGTGACATTTCCATGGAGGCTGTCTCTCTCATCCCTCCGCGTTGAAATGACACTATGGTTTTACGGACTACTTGAATTTTCCTCAATGATCCTGCCGCGATGGTTAGAGCAGAGATGAATGGAGAACGGGTAATCCTAGGACTAAGTCTTGGTGAGGAGAAGGACCCACGAGGGAGCGCGGAGGCGGTTTAAAGGGCTGAGTTTAAGTAGTCCGTCGACTGACACCGATTCAAATCCCCGCGCGGAAATCTGCCTGCTATCCCGCACTAGCCAAAAGTCCCGCCCTCGGCAAAAACTGCAAAAATTTATGTGAACAGTGGAATTTTTGATGCAGTCCAAACCCCGCCCTGTCTATGAAGACTACGCAAAGACGAAGAAGTCCTGATCAGTGATTAATCTTCAGCGTTATCATGCGAAACTTCAATTAGCTTGCCGTAAAACTGAATGCCACGTTCTGTAATTATGTAAATTGTGTCTTATCGAATATTTTTGTAGACCATGCTGAACATAGATATTATGAAGCTCACCTTTTAATACTGGGTTTCAGAAGTGTTTGAATGCGCGAAGAAGAAAATGTTCAAGTGGCATCGACCATTGGGTGCCATAGTCCCAGCGGTGGACAGAGTGGCAGTCAACGGTGGGTGCCATTGTCGCCAGTGGGTTACGTTTTGCACGTCAGTGTATTAGCGTTCTTATCTACCAGATTTCAGACTAAGTGGTACAGCTAAGACGTTCTCCTTAGAACAAGGATTTTGAGTTACATTTGATAGTGCCCACATTTCAGCAAGATATGTTAAGTAAAAAGAAATTCACATAATAGCTTTAACACAGTGAATCATTGATGTCCACTTCATATAACTAGATATGTGGCTGATAATAGCTCCAACACTAATTTCAAATAAAGTATCGAAATCTCACCTGCACTTCAGGAGTCCTTTCGATTGGTATGCTTCGTGAAGCCGAAACGAAGGCACTCCCTGAGTATTCACACAATAAGCAATTGAAAGCGAAGGACAATCTGCTTCGCATCGACTGTTTCATTTTTTAGCTGTGAAATACTGCAACCAGTAGACATGATGCTCTATAAATGTGGTAACAAAGTAATTTCAAGGAAGAAAGTTCCTCCCGAAGTCGAAGCGGTAAATGTCACAGATGCTTACACTGTACCATAGCACCAACCAGCGCAAAATCTCTAGAGTTCTATGGGGGGAAGGGGGGAGCGTGCAAAAAAATCATTCCTCCCATAGCGCACATCGTTCTCCTTAGCTTTTTGTCGCCAGAGTACCGCTGTTGATGGAAAAGAACTATTTCTGAGATGTCCCGTCATAAACAGAAGCAGGTTCCCCTTCACTGCCTTCACCGTCCTCAGAATACCATACATCATCTGCCATCACAGCAGCTTGAGCAGCCCTACCGTAACCGCTCCAGCCTGAAGTTGCTACGTAACATCTTTAGTCGGCAAGTTGCTGGATAGCTTATTGGATACACCTGCTCTAACTATGCAAAACACCTTCCGATCAGCATGTGAGACAAACTCGTAATGACCCATGACGATCCGTCGGGAATCTCACGAGTTTGAATCGTGCATCGTGTTCTTGTGGAAACACTTTCTGAGAACGTCGGTTTAAAAGCCATGATGAAGTTTCGGTAGAATGGAATGTGTTCAACAGTCACTTGAGCGCACTTGGTTCGAAATCAGCAGATGTGTAGCTCTTCCGTTTCGTATACAGAGGGAGGGTGGCTCTTTTTCTGCCCACTCCCCTGTGATAGGAGCTATGATGGCATTGAATTAATAGTTTTGAAGACAATGTACAGTTACAAGTGGTCATTTTCTCACCTGGCCTGCAGAGTTTTCCTGGAATGGCTGAACGAACACTGGTGATGTGAAGAGGAGATTCGGTTCTGAAATCGGTTTTCCACTTAAGGTTGCAATATTTCACTTGGACAGGCGTCAGAGATTGCGACCAACGCGAATCGCGCGACCCCCTAGCGATTGATTGCAGAGTTTGACACCTGCCGGATATGCCTAACAGTACAATATCCACTCAAATTGAACGAATTGTAAGGTAATGTTCCAAAAAGCGGCTCCTAAACCCTCCACATTTGACGGGCTTACTCCCTTTAGACCTTTTCCAATGTTATGACATCTTGGCTAATACCGTATACCCTATCTTACTCTGGTTTGGTCATAGATGCAGCTCTCACGCATGAGCATAGCCGAGGGTAAAATGCACACGTTTCGTAGGGAAGTAAGGAAGGAAAATTCAGAGTGGGGCCACGGTCAGAAGCAGTCTGCATTATATTATAGCAGTATTGTGCGACACGGCATACAAAAAGGCGCGCCGAAAATCAGCGTCTGCTCAGGGATGGTAGGGCATTCACTTCCTAAATGGTAACAGGAAACACATCTCGTCGCCACTCTCGAATAAATATTTTTCTACCAGAAGAGCAATGCTTGAAGCTCTCCCTCAAAACCCTGCTAATCCTTACATTTTCTATTGAGAGTCTATGTATTTGTGAGCTCATATTGCTCCTTGAATAGAAGTCGTCTGAAACTTCCTGGATTGCTCCAAGAATAAGTCTCAAAAAAACGAAAGCTGAGGTCGGAGCATGATGTATACATAATTCGACTGTATCCCCTGTTCCTGGATTCCATTACTAAAAAGAAGTATAAGTATACTAGTCGAACGGCAGGTACTGAGGTAGAGTGCTTATAGAGCAATTTGCCAGCGCCTGCGGTCGCGTCTCGTACAGCATGGAGAGCCATTCGCTGTACGCGACTCTACCACGGACCCTTGCGAATCGCTAGTAAAGAATCCGCTCAATTTGCAAAGCCCGTGTTGGCCTAAGAGAGCCGAACGATGCGCGTTTTGCAGCAAAGTGTATGTCCCCAGCACCTAGTACGGCCATATCCGTGATGGACGGTCTGCGCACGCCTGCCGATAAGTAACCCCATCGACGAGTGATTCTAGCCTTCAGCAGAGAGAGGACATCAATGGACAAAGAGGAGGTTCCATTTCTAGAGTTTTGAGATGTTTCTCATGTTTTTTCTAGATCCCTGACATTTTTTAATTCATTACTTATAGGCTGCTTTCCACCGCAAACTCCGTCTTTGATGCTCTAACAGGCCCGCGAGCAATAACTAACATTTTTTTGCGAAGAGTAAGTTGCACTTACCTAGGTACCTTTTCACACACTCCACTGGTTTCCTTTCGAGGCGTTATTCGCTTGCTAGCACCTCTGGCGGTATGGAGTGGTGATTCGTTGCTAGAAAAAAAGTTAGCATTACATAATATACCTGCTTATTTACGAACACAAGACTTGCATTCTGGATCGTATATGCAAACGAGCGTTCGGATCAGATAAGTTTTGTTCATAGCTTGGCGATTGGTGACGTTTGACCGAATTGACTAATCTATACATTTTTGAAACAACTCACCACGGTGGCTTCCCACCCGTTTTCGATGTTTCTTTTCGAGGTGTTGTTCGTTTACTGGCACACCTAGCAGTGGCCATTGACGGCTCAGTGCTGTAATCAGCAAGGTTGGTATAGATCCTGACGAATCAAGCCCTTAAAAAAGGGTAAGGGAGCAAGTGAGAGGTCACGAAGAAAGCCTTAGCAGTTGTTGTTCGGAAAAGGAAGACCATAGCGGCCTACGCAGGCACCATAAAAGACCCTTCTCCTACTGCCGAACCCGACCGTCATATATCTCATAAGTGTCTATATCAGAAATTCTTACTTTCATCATCCCGATTCCTGATTTTGCGGAGGAACAGTGTTACAATAGCACGCTTTGCTAGGAATGAGCTCAAGGATTCCAACAGACCCGATGTGCCCCTATTTTTGGATATGTCGCTGAGGTGATTTTCTTAGCTCACGCATGCTTACGTTCAAACCCATCAAGGAGATCATTCACGGCGACTTTCAAGAACAGTACTTCGATGGAGCTGCTAAAACTGGCTTCAGGAACAATAATAATTGCAGTGCCTTCCTGCCCACTCTACTACACATTTCCGTTTGAGGTGAAGTGTGCTTGCAGGTGCATCTAGCCGTATGGACTGATGATTGGGCGGTGGAACTAATAACATAAACTGCAGACCGAATTCAATCAGTGATAGTGGTTCATAAACTGACTTAAGAGGCACAAAGGAGTGTAAAAGGAAGTATTAGATCCTGCGCTCCGTAAGAAAAACAGGAAATCCCCTCACTCCATCCAGTCTACTCCAGTGCAGAAACTTGAACGGTATTCAGACAACGTTCACGACAAAAACCTCATTCTCCCGTGAATTCCTCCAAATCAGGGCCAATCGTTCATTGGGAACACGCCACGAGGGTATCCTATTTTCTGATGGGATGTCGAGATCGTATTGGGAAATTAGGACACGAGTTTTTGGAGGGACATGGAAAAAGGGACCTTCGGGAGTGTGAACAGTACATACGATTTAGAGGAGTTTTGAAATTTATCGAAATCAAAAAGACTTGGAAAGAAATTAAAGATGGAAAATAATAGCAATGATTTTATTTCTATTCCTTATCCGTGAATGCTCTACTGGATATAGGCATCTGGCAGCAGTTATCCAAGGAAATCTAAAAAATCTTGAACAATCACATGTCAATCTGCACCCGAGTCATTGTCTAGTACAAATATCCCAATACCTATGAGTTCAGGTCGACGACGTGCTATGTACAGTAGCTTCAACAGATCGTCGTTCACCGCTACAGCGTGTTTTACCTGAGTCAGCGCTTTAGATCCCTTGATATTACTCTAGGTTGGGACGATTGAAATATCGCTTCCGTTTGTTCTTTTGTTTCTCAGCTTAAACACGCACAATCTGTTAGGAATGCAGACCATTCATTCGAAAGAGTGATTCAGAGCGCATATTGCGAAGGCTTGGGTGCCACTGAGCGGATGCTCTTCGATAAGTATGATTGATCGGAAAATATCGTCTAAGCGTACATGTTCAAGCAAGCGAAGGGCCAACGAATCTCATTCGTTGTGTGCAATACAATGCGTAGTGACACTTTGCCTCTGCACTTCAGCTGTGTTTTCAGCTTTTCCAATAAAGAGACAAAGGACTTGAGGTTGAAGAGAATGGATATTGACCTGCACCTGTAGAAACGGACACTAAAGAAAACCAACGAACGGAGCCTCCGCCAGACTACACTGAAACTCTTAGAGACTTGACCGTGCTAACATTAAAATATGAAAGTTTCCCGTCTGGTAAGGCTTTCAGGATAGGAAATGGGCTTGGCCTATCCTGAGCGACACGAGCAAGCAGTACTGGTGGTCAGCACTGGAACTCTGTTCCATATTTCCAAAAAGGCACTCAACTTCGTTGTGAGCGCATTTTACAATAGGATGTTTCCTGATAACAAAAAGAAAGATGGCCGCTGTTGGCGGCTGATGGACAGCTGAGGGTGACTTTGAAACCACACATCCACGGAAACAGAGTCATGTTTTTATATGGTGTATAGTATAGCAACGGTGTACCATGGAATGCTTATTGTGGGATATACAGTTAGAGCTGAGCTCTGTGTGAAACAGCTCAACCAAGTGAGCCGAGTTCCGCGTCGTCAATGAGTAAATTCGGTCAATAAAAATATGGCACGATAATGCAAAACCGCATGTCGCAAAAATTTTGTAACAAGAAATCGAGGAGTTGTGCCGGGACGCTTTGAATCTCTCAGGTCCATATTGCCCAGGTCTGGCGCCGTCCGACTATCACTGACCCAAATCAGCGCAACACTCTTAGCAGCAAACCAATTCCATAACTGCGACGACGTCAAAATTTGAGTGCCAACTTGAGTCGCACCAGGAATGCGTGGTAGGCATCCGTGCTTTGCGTATCGAAAGATGTTGAACCTGTGACATAGGTATGAAGATGTTTCAGATCGATGTGCTCCATCATTGTTTGTATAATGAGAATAATTGGTTATCGAAATGACATTTCAATCGCTCGTAACATAAGAGGCCAGCGGCGCCTCGCACCCTTCAATACAGCTTGGTCTGACACAGAACCTCGACTACAAAGTGTTCGATATGGGCGATATAGTGGAGGTGGAGGTCTACACTTCAGAATTCCACGAGTTGGCCGAGGCAGCTTGCCAACAGCGTTCGGACCGCATCAAACGCTTATTCCTCTCATTACATTGCAAATGGCCTCAATCGGGAATGACCACGATGAGAAATTCTGAAGCTGCGACGAAATTTCTTGGCCACCTAGCGCGCTCCCCTTGTCAAGCCCTGAATGGATACCACCTGATCCAGACCATCAACCATCATGTTAACGCCGAAATAATTAGACCACAACTTCAATTCGAAAGCAAGAAAAATCAAAAACGCGAGAAAATGTCGCAGGACTTTCTTCCCATTCTAGTACATGGAAGCTTACCTAACTTTCGCAGTACATAAATTGGCATCATCGACCAAGATCGGCTTTGTGGAACAGCTACCAGTTTGATCCTGGAATTAATACCAGTAACAGCTTGCGGAAGGGAAACAATCCTTTTTTTAATCTTTTTTCTTTTCTTTTCTTTTTTCTTTATTTTTTTATTCTTCAGCATGGAGGACCCTTGGTATAAGATCACAGATTTTTGCCTATCGATGATGCTCAGTGCTTTTCTCGAGAAAAGTCACATTCGTAAAGAGATATCTTCCATGATATGATTTCAGCAAATGATTCACTAATCTCAGTTCACATGTCGTGCTCGCAGAAAGTTATTATGCGGGATCTCAAAAGTTTTGAGAAATAAGAAAATGCCATAGGAGGCGTCGTCTGATGTAGAACAACGAAAAAAGAAACTACCAGCAACTGTTTGATTTCAAAACCCATCATCATCGCTGATATTTATTCAGCCAATGTCGTAAGGCGGCAAGTAGTAGCACAACAGTGCTTATCTGCACCGGTGTACAGAACTTAAGGACGAAATGGATTAGGTGACATAATTTATTAAGGGAACTGGTCACGATGAATCCTACGGGGTCACGCTTCAGGGGCAGTGGCGCCTCATTAGCGGAGTATCAGACGTGGAAGGGCTTGCAATGGCAGCGTACTATGTGAATGCGATATCGCTATCGTTACCGTCCCAATTCGTCCTGTATCACACCTCAACCATGCAGCTGCATAATCTTATCTAACGTATCGCATCTTCCAGGATTCACGCTCGTCCAAGCATCATATATTTCAGCTCTCATCGGTTGATAACGCGTAGTAAGCAGCAATATCTCGAATCTAGCGTAACAGCTTCCTTTAACAGCTTGATGGAACTGGATGAAATTGTGGTAGCACGATGGAAATAACTTCCGGTCACGCACAGTATGTTGGGCCTCACATAACTTCTGGACCGCTTCAGTCTGGAGTCAAATGGGACTGACTATGGATTTGAAGTGGCTGAATAAAACAGAAAAAGAGGGAGTGTATTAGTCAGCGAAAACTCACTGTGTGCTGTAGGGATGCTCCTTATTACAGCAACTCTCAGAGTAACAATAGGGTGCCACACTCGAGGAAGAGTTATGAGGAAATCGGAAAAAGGAAGATGTAGTACTAGCGTAGTTCAGAAGCCTGGTATTGCTCACAACATTGTCTCTCGTGCATGAGGAGCGAGACCCACAGCCGCTGCTGCTCAAAGAATAGGAGGTGGTGGACACCGATCAAACGCTACAGCAGGTAATCGCTAGGTTTTTTAACAGGCAAGGATAGACTCACGTCGACCGCAGACTGCAGTCGCAAAAGAATTGACCAAATTGTAAGGCATGTGATTTCAGCATGTACTGTGGCATCGCCACGCCACTGTCGAACATGACTGTTTCATGATTTTTTTCGCATCTTTCCAAGCAATCGAGCGAACAGTGGCGCTGGTGGAACTACTACAAAGGTCCTGAAGACGACGAGTTGTTCAAAACGTCGACCGAATAAAGAAGTTCCATCGTAACAGCCTGTACGGCAGAACAACAACAAGCAATATTGTTTTGGTAGTCCAAGAGGAGTCGTGAGGGATGCATAAAATTGGCAGGGCGTACTGCCTTCGTGATCGCCATACACTTATCGGTCAACGTCATTTTGACGGTGTTCTCTTTCTTAGTGTACATCTGCTCGAGGGTACGTTCGACCTCAACTTAATTAGTATACATATGACGATGTGCCAGCGCATCGAAAAGTCAGGGTACCGAACTCTGGCAACGAGAGGAATTTCGGCGATTATTCAGACCTGCCCGCTTCCCAAACTCAAATCCGTGTGAGAGTGAGTTTGGAAAGCGGGCAGGCCTGAATGTAATACCACTGGGAGAGCCATTGCAGCACACGCATATGAGCAATAGCATTTCAAAAACTTTCCTTCGCAAAGTTGGAGAAATGGAGCGCTCCTCCAAAATAACCCTTTACCATGTGGCAAGTATGGGAGTACAAAGCAGCGTATGCCTTGCAACCCATAGTATCTACCCACCCTATTAAGAACCATGTCCTGAATTCTGATGGTTCACCATTAAGTGGAGTAGTTTCACCCACTATCCGCTTCAATCACTGTCTTTGAAAAAATCGTCATTCCTGTACTTCCCGTGGGTGTTTCATTCAGTGAACACCTGTGATGCACTGCAGCAGTCAATTTCATGTATGCTTCGAACTTCATCGAGAAAGGTTGCATGGCTTTGAGATGTCATGCGGAAGTTAAATACTTTCGTCCTTGAGTTTTGCACACCAGTTTATTTGGCGCTCTTATCTATCAGATTTCGGACCAAGTGAAACAACTAAGAAGTTCTTTCTAGAACAATGTTTTTGAGGTAGTTCAAAGGCAAAGGTCGCGCTCAGCCACTCTAAGGAGGTATTTTCCGTGTTAGGAGGCTGTATGTGAGTAGCTACGCACATTGCAGCAACCTCCTACCGCGAAATGCGCCTTTAAGCAATAGGTGCCTTCGCTTTCAATCCAAGGCCACCCGGCTAATCCAGCACCGTCCACCTCTGGAAGTGATGCGTGGCTGGCATAACGTGTGAAATCAGCTGAGCTGAGTGCCGTACCAACCGATAGAACGGCTGGCATGTTTGGAAACTCGTTTGGACGTGCCTTTCTTCCAACCCATCTTCCTTCACTGCTAGTGGAGAAGGTGATCCCGTTTACGGCCTTGTCTACGGTTTCCTTTCGTTTTTTCTCTATTTTCGTTCCATTTCGCACTTCTACACACAGATCATCGCCATGATCCCCCACTTTGAGCCCGACTTTTGCCTTTGATAATGAAACTTCAGCAAAATATGCAAAGTAAAAAGTCATATAGCAGTTCAACACGGTGAATTATTGATGCCCGTTTCTCTCATTACTATATACGTGGCTGATAATAGCTCCCACCTGATTCGAATGTAGTATTAAAGAATATCGAAATCTCACCTGCGTTTTAGAGATCCGCTTGATTGGTATGGTCCGTGGAGTCGAAATGAAGGCACTTCCTGAGTATCTACACAATTAGAAAAGAAGAATAAGCGACTTCGCCACGACTATTGTACTTTCAGATGTGCAGCGTACAAGATGATTCAAAAATGTGGTGAAAGCGAAATTTAAGAAAGAACATTCTACTTGAAATAGGAGCGTCTTACTGTTACAGATGCTCACACTCCACCATAGCAATAAACAGCGCCAAATCTCTAAAACCTATATGGGGGGGGGGCAAGAAGACATTTTTCCCATGGCGCACATCACCGAACTTGTCTGTGTTGATGGAACAGAAAATATTCCTCAGATGTCCCGTCATAAACAGAGGCTAGTGCCCCTCATTGCCCTCACCTTCCTAAGAATATGACGTCACCGGCCATTACAGTTGAGCTCAAGCAGGCTTACCGTAACCGCTCAAGCCTGATGCTGCTACATAATATCTTCTGTCGACAAACTGATGAATAGCTTCCTGGATATACTAGCTTCAACTATGCAAAACCACTCAAGTTCAATTCAGTTTCAGATGGCCCACGATCCCTCGGTA